>CAUYQG010023850.1:0-17540 GCA_963574415.1 Tarsius wallacei | reverse complement strand
TGTGGGGTACAATTCAGGGTGAGGTATACAAATGTTCATTGTGCAAGTACCCTTACTGATGAGGTGTGCCCCTCCTTCCCCAGGTGGATATCGACTATCATCAATCCCAGCTATCCCCCCATCCCCCTCCCCACAATTTCCCGCTACTGTCATTCCCTTTCCTACAGTAATATGGTAGTTGTTCAAGGTCCACTTATGAGCGAGAACATGTGATACTCAGCTCTTTGTTTCTGTGAGAGATCACTCAGTATTATAAGTTCTCATACTGAGGAACTAATACCGGCAACAACTCTTTGTATTCAAATTGGTATTCTAGTTTCTTAGGAACAATCTCTTTTTAGCTGCCCTCTGCATTCTAGAAGAATACAGGAGTTCTTGCTTTGCACAGTTCTGACATGCATGAATTTCAGTTACTATGCTTTATTTAAGTAACATCAGTCCCGCAACAGTATGGTTCAAACTTCAGTTACCACGAAATATTAGCTCTAAGTAGTTGCATAAAGTACACACTTCATGGCTAGCTTTTCAGACCACACATCACTATGTAAATGACAGATGCACACGTGATCAGTGATCAATCATGTCATGCCACTTCTTTCAAAGTCTGTCAGTGACTGGCCACTGCGTATCTGTTATTCAGTTCATGCACAGACAGAGAAGTGTGTAGTTGTGTTGCTTCCTTGCCACCCAGTGATAAGACCACATGATGCTTTACAACAATGGATAATCAACAAAGATGAAATTCAACCAAAAAAAGAAAACCCCAAAAGTGATGAAGTTGTAAGAAAAATTCAAATCAAACATAAGTGGAGTTCTAGAAATCACCATGGGACTATTAACAATGCCATCATTAAAAGACTTTAAATAAGCAGCCAGAAAAACTTAATGGAGGTGAGTTTATAGACAGAAATTAGGAAATTGGTTGTGACCCAAATGTCCACTGAGTTGAGCAAAATGTGATATACCCACACAATGAAATTTTATGCAGCCATAAAGTACTGACACATGTTACAACATGCACCCGTGTTTCCCCATCTTGGAAACGCGATGCTAAGTGAAAGAAGCCAGCCACAAAAGACCACATGGATTGTATGATTTCACGTACAGTAAAGGTCCCGAACAGGCAAATACGTACATAAACGCAGAAAGTAAATAAGTGGTTGCCTGGGGCTTTCAGGGTTGGGGAATGAGGAGTGACTGATAACAGGTATGCGTTTTCTTTTGGAAGTGATGAAACTATTCTGAAATTAGATCATGATGATGGTTGCACAACTCTGTGAATATACAGTCACATATCCATGTGACTGTATCCATGGGACTATACGCGGGTTCTGCATCTGTGGATTCAACCAACTGCAGATTGAAAATATTAGGAAAAAATAATTGTGTCGGTACTGAACATGTACAGACATTTTTTTCCTTGTCATTATTCCCAAAACTATATAGTGTAGCAACTATTTACATAGCATTTACCTGGTATTAGGTGTTGTAAGTAATCTAGAGCTGATTTAAAGTATTCAGAAGGATGTGTGTGGGTTATATGCAAATACTATACCATTTTATATCAGGGACTTGAGTATTTGCAGATTTTGGTCTCTGCAGGGGAAATCCTGAACAGATTCCCCACAGATACCAAGGGACGATTACTAAAAGCTAATAATGAATTGTGCACTTTGAATTTTATGGTATGTGAATTATATCTCAATAAAGCTGTTATTAGTGCATTACAAGGTACTAAATAATATTAGTTTTACTGCTTTTTCATTTCCCTACACATTTAAAACTGACAGTAAGAGTTTTTAACTTCTTACAAAAGATGCTAAAGGTCACAGAATAATCATAATTTTTCCCTTGGTTATTGAGATTGTTTAACATGGTTCCATCCTGCACAGTCATTTTTATGGTCCTGCACTACCAAGCAAAGTGAGGACTGCCTAGACTTTTAGACCTGCTTTGCAGAAAATTCTCTAGCAATCCAAGGCTAAAGCTTATTGGCCAGCTCCTTTAATTGTCAGTTGTGGCTTGACAAAAATGGGTTCTACTACTATAATCTGTGAGAGTATAGTAAAAATTAATACTTCCAGTTTGAATCTTTCTCATCTGTTTATTCACTAAGGTTAAATCAATCCCAATCAGTGAAGCCGAATCATGACTTCCAAGTTGGCACTCCTTGATATGGTAGGCAGAATCCTAGGATGACTCCAGTATTCTAGCCTTATTGTATAGATACTGTCCCTACATGTATGTTTGTTGCAGCTCTATTCACAATAGCAAAAACATGGAACCAACCATGCTGTCCATCAAAGCTGGATTGGATGAAAAAAAATGTGGTACATATACACAATGGAATATTATGCAGCCATAAAAAAGGACAAACATATGGACTTCGCAGCAACTTGGATGGATTTAGAGTCTATCATATTCAGTGATCTATCACAGAAACAAAGAACAGAGTACCATATGTTCTCACTCATAAGCGGACCTTGAACAATTATCATAGTACTGTGAGAAGGGGATTGGCAATGGTGGGAAACTGCCAAGGGAGGAGGTGTGGGATTGGCAGGAGGAAAGCGGCCAGGGGAGGGAGTGACACACCTCATCAACAAGGGTACCTGCATAATGAATATTTGTATACCTAACCCTGAATTGTAACCCACATCTTTAAAATAAAGGAAAATAAATAAATACTATGCCTGATCCCCTCTCCTTGAAATGGTCTGTACTGATGAGTATTATTTGTTACTTGCTCCCTTATGTTATGTTATGTAAGACTCCATCATAGCAGACAGGAAGGTGTGATCTCCTGTCACCTTTTTTTTTTTTTGAGTTAGGATCCCTGTTGTCCAGGCTGTAGTGCAGTGGCACGGTTGCAACCTCCTGGGCTCAGGTGATCCTTCCACCTCAATCTCTTGAGCAGTTGAGGCTACATGCATACACCACCATGCCCAGAAATTTTTTTTATTTTTTGTAGAGACGAGATCTTGTTATGTTGTGTGGGTTAGTTTCTGACTCCTAGACTCAAGCAATCCTCTTGCCTCGGCCTCCCGAAGTGCTAGGGTTACAAGTATGCATCACCACACCCAGCTCCTGATGCCTTTGAAAAAGTGATCTCTGACCCCTTTGTGAATTTAAGGTCTTTTGAATAAACACAATGTTCTAGTTCTTACAGGAACTCTTCTGCAAAAAGTGGTTGTTAACCCAAAGTCTTCTAGCTCTATATATCAAAAAGTTAACCTCTGAAATTTTTAAAATGCTCTAAGACTCACTAATCAAAACTTATTGATATGAAACTGCTTTGTTACATTTATATTTATTTTTACATTTATTGTATTGAGTCTATTAAATTCTAGTCATAAAAAAAAAAAGAAAAAGTGAATTGCTATATCATGGAGAGACCACATGGTTAGGGCCTGAGGGCAGCCTCCAGGACTGATAGATGATAATAATTATTAATACTAACACTAATAATAATAACCAGTAAGAAAAGAGGACTCAACTCTGTAGCCACAGGAAATGAATTTGCCAACAACTTGAATGAAAGTTGGACGAGAACCCCAACCTCCAGATGAGAATGCAGCTCAGCCAACACCTTGATTTCAACTTTGTGAGACCCTGATTAGAAGATCCTGCTGTGTCATGCCCAGACTTCTGACCTACAGAAATGGTGAGATAATAACCGAGTGTTAAGTGGCTAATTGTGGGATCATTTGTTCTGCAACAATAAAAAACATAGACACTTAATGACAGTGGCCAATAAAAAGTTGACTTAGTTTTCTTTCCAGAAATTCTGATGGGGTATCTCTCTCCAGAGGGGGGGATAGGCAGGTTTGCCAGTAGCCCCTGTGGAAAGTCAGGGCTTCTGAATCTCAATGTTTCCTCTCCTATAATGTACCCCACTATGGGTGCAAGTGACATCTGACTTTCTTCATGTCACCCAATGGGATTGCAGCTCAGAGAAATGATGCAATGATGTTCCTCTAGCTACTGCTATTGATGTAAGTAACTGTCTTTTGTCTCTGACCTAGAAAACCTGTGTCTTCTGCCTGTATAAAAACTGTGACAAGGTACATTGTTAGCTTGCAAGCACAGTGGAATCTCAAACCTTTTGTGGTTTCTGACTTGACATACACAATCTGTTTATCTATCTGCCTGCATTTGGGTTGTTTTCAGTTTGCGTATTATTATAAGTAAAGCTGCTTTAAACATCCACGTCTAAGTCTTTGTGTGAATGTATATCTTCTTTTCTTTTACTAACATTAATAATAATAACCAGCAAGAAAAGAGGACTCAACTCTGTAGCCACAGGAAATGAATTTGCCAACAACTTGAATGAAAGTTGGACGAGAACCCCAATCTCCAGATGAGAATGCAGCTCAGCCAACACCTTGATTTCAACTTTGTGAGACCCTGATTAGAAGATCCTGTGTGCCATGCCCAGACTTCTGACCTACAGAAATGGTGAGATAATAACCGAGTGGAATGCCTGTATTATATAGTAGGCATATGTCTATTTTGTAAAATAAATTCCTAAGCAATATTCCAAAGTGGTTGTACCATTTTTTATTCTTGTATTCTTTACTAGCGTGTTGGATTTTGTTCTGTCAGTTCATTTCTTTACAGATTTATCTTGACATTTTCCAGCGTTGGTTTAAAGATTTCTTAGGGTAGATCTAGATTAGTCTTTCTGAGATTTCTCCACTCTGGCTTATCAGTACCTGAATATCTTTAGATCAGTTCAGGATCCAGCAGTTAAGCTCTCAGCGCCCGTAGTGTTCTTTGATCCGCCTCATGGTATCAACATGTAGCTTGGTATTTAGCCAAAGCCTCAAGGAGACCCCTATGTGGATATCTGGAACACCTCCTCTGCACAGCTCCCTTGTCTATGGTACCTTTCCCTGCACATTGCGGCTGTCGTAGTAACCCAGAATTCCGGTTTCTGTCTCCTCAGTTCAACAAGATCACTGTGCTCTGTTGGGTTTCCTCCCTGTACCACAATCTGGAAAGTGCCTGAAGTCAGAAAGGGTATCGCAGAATTTACCTCTAGGGATCACTGTCTTCCCCTATGTTGGAAAACTGTCATTTTATATATTTTGTCCAGTGTTATTGTTGTTTACTGTAGGAGGGCTTGGCCAGTACTAGTTAATCTATTATGGCCAGAAGCAGAATTCTATGTGTCTTTTATTGGGAAATTTCATTTAGAAAGGTGGTCAGGGAAGCCTTCCCCGAGGAACAGATGATGATTAGATGATGATTAAGATGAAAAGCGGTAGAGGTGTGGCTCACCTTGCCTCCTGAAGCAAACCATAACTGTTTGCCTCCTGACTGTTAGGGTGACCTTAAAGCTGTTTTGCATTATTTTTTGGTTTTCAACTAACTAACAAAACTGAAATATGTCTAGAGCTGGTTCCTGGTAATTTCCTCTAACTCTTTAAAAATTAATCATACATTCAGAGGTGATTTTTTAAAAAAGATATTTGTTTTGTTAGTCTAAGAAGTAAAAATGTTAATGTGATTAATGAAATATCTTGAGGAAACATTAAAGTTTGAAAACGATGTCCATCTCTGGCAAAGAGAGGAACTTGGCTCCTCTGAAATAATAAAGGCAACCGGTCATGGTGGCGTGTGCCTGTAGTCCCAGCGACTCAGGAGGCCGAGGCAGGAGGATCACTTGAGCCCAGGAGTTCAAGACCAGGCTGGGCAACATAGCAAGACTTTGTTCTTAAAAAACAAAACAAAACAACAACAACAAATCCAGAGGCATCAGTTATGTAGGATCTTTGTGTCAAAGAAGTGGAATGAAGGGACTTATCCCCTTTTGAACCTGCCAACCATGGGCAGGTCCCTTGACACCTCTGGACTGTGTGTGTGTGTGTACTTCTATAGCTTAGAAAGTGACATTAGTTCCTTTCTAGCTTCAAGGCAATAAGTAGAGGACTTTGTTACATGCACATGGTTTCAGAATCAGACCTGGACTTGAGCGTTGGGCAACACTCACCATCTAGGAGGTCTGGGGAAAAGTACCGCTCCCTCTAGGGTCTCAGCTTTCTCATCTTTAAAACTGAAATGCGTCATGTGAAGGTTACCATGAGGATGAATGAAATAACAGAATATGAGCTCAGCCCAGAGCCTGGCATCAGGTAAAAGTTGGTAATCGGCCATACAAAAAAGAGAAACTTCTGAAGTCATGGGTGATAAGTCAGCAGGATGTGCCTGCCTGTACTGAGTGTGCTGGCTCTACAAGTCCTGGCCAACAACCACGTGTTACCCTAGTGAATGTAAATCTTAAATAGGAAAAGAATAACTCCCAGCATTTAGAAAGTGAAGGAGGCAATGATTTTTACATGTGTATGGATCAAACGTAATTGTTCCACCGGATGTGCATGAGCCGTCTCCCTCAGGGCTGGCAAAGGCAGCTAGCAGCTGTTTCTATTTAGTTCTTAACTTTGTCTCTCCCATCCCCAGCCTCCCAGTTCTACCCGAGCAGCTGGAGGTCCTCCCAGATTCTTTAGTGAAGCTTCCTTTTCCGGGAGAGGCAGGAGCCAGCCCTGCTTTTCCTGTATGTTCTTCACGATTCTTCTGGTTGTGACTTTATCCCCTACGCCTGTGAGTTCCCAAGCAGTTCAGAATTGGCCGAGCTCTTAGCTATTGCCAAAGCCTCTGACTGCTCCTCTTTCCAGGTGGCAAGGCCCCAAATGGAAGGAAACAGGGTAAACTTTTGTGGCACATATTATTGGTTGTGTGCACCAATAGCGTTACCACAAATCCATCGTCCTTGCCGTTTTTGCTAGTGAAACTTCAGTGGGGTTCAGGGTCATGATGTGCGCAATAAAGCATCGGCTTCCACCCTTGTGGCTAATCGTGGCCAGGTGGGAGAGTCTAGCCAATGAGGCAGCAGAGGAAGTGGCTGGGTAGTGCTGTTGAGACAGCCCTTTATAAAGGTGCTGACTCAACCTGGATGGAATTAGAGTCTATCATACTGAGTGATCTTTCACAGAAACAGAGAACTGAGTATCATATGTTCTCACTCATAAGTGGACCATGCACAACTACCGTAATAGTCTAAGGAGAGGATTGACAGTAGCGGGACCCTGCGGTAGGGTAGGGGGACCGGGGAGGTGGGATTGACAGTAGTCGAAATCTGTCTGGGGAAGGGGTGGGGGGTGGCACACCTCATCAACAAGGGTAACTGCACAATGAATATTTGTATCCCTAACCCTGAGTGGTACCCCACGATTGTAAAATAAAAAAATTTAAAAGTTAAAAAAGTAAATAAATGAAGGGGCTGACTCCATGGGTCGTGCTTTTTGCACTTCACCAGGCCTGGACTGTAGAAGCCCTGCCTGGAGGTAATGGCGACATCTTACAAACATGGAGTCGAAGGCCATGGTCTAGGATGACAGTGCGGAGAGCTAGAGGTGGGGTGGGTTACTCACGGCACCACGGAGCTGCCAAACCAATCCTGGACGACCTACCTCTGGACTCCTTGTTAAATGAAAAGGACAAAACTCTTCCTTAAGTGACTGTTTAATCGTGCTTCCCGTTATTTGCAGTATAATGCAAACCTAAGTGATACTACTTTATGTGTGAAGTGAAGACAAATATTTGTTGCTGCCCATGGGAGAAGTCATAAACTCAACAGTATAGAAAGTAATTAAGCGAAGGTTAGATGGCCATTACTTGGGGATATTTAAAGGGATGCCTCCATCAAGTGAAAAGTTGAACTTGGCAGAAAAGTAGAATGTTAATTTATAAAGAATATCATTTGAGATAAAAGTGGCTTATGGCACCTCAAAGTGAAATTTCTTCTTTTCCCTCCTTCCTTCCTTTCTTTCTGTTCTTTCTTTTTTTCCTTTGCTTTCCCTCCCTCCTTCCCTCCCTTCTCTCTCTCTCTCTCTCTCTCTTTCTCTCTTTCTCTCTCTTTCTCTCTCAGGGTCTCACCCTGTTGCTCCAGGCTGGGATGCAGTGGCATGATCATAACTCACTTATCATAACCTTCAACTTTTAGGCTCAAGCAATCCTTCTGCCTCAGCCTCCCAAATGGCTAGTACTATCGGTGCACCACCATGTCCAGCTAATTTTATTTTATTTTTTTAAGAGATAGAGATTTTGCTATATTGCCCATGCTGATCTTGAACTCTTGGCCTCAAATGATCCTTCCACCTCACTCCCCCAGAGTGCTGGGATTATCATTAAAGTGAAATTTTAATTATCATGAAATAAAATGATTATTTTAGTACTCCAGCAAGCTACAATTTTATGTGTATAACATTCATTCCTGTTTCTTACATACTTTCAAATCTATGAAGATTAAAAAAACTTATTTTTTAAAAAAAATCCACCAATTTAGAAAACAGAAGAATTTTCATCCAGTGTATCAAGTTCACTGTAGTTAAGTAGATACTTGAAGGCAATCCTGTCATTTGTGATAATATGAATGAACCTGAAGGGCATTGCGCTAAGTGAAATAGGCTAGACACAGAAAAACAAACACTGCATGATCTCACTTGTATATGGAATCTAAAAATGTGAAACTCATAGAAGCAGAGAGTAGAATGGTGGTTACCAGGGACTGAGAGTGGAGGTATTGGTCAAAGGATACCAAAGTTTAGTTAGACAGGAGAAATAAGTTCAGAAGGTCAGTTGTACAACATGGTAATTATCACTAATAGCAATATAGTATATATTTGAAAATTCTCAAGAGAGTAGATTTTAATGTTTTCACCACAAAAAAGAGGTAAGTTAAATAGCTTGACTGAGTCATTCCACAATGTATACATATATCAGAACATCCTATTGTACACCATAAATATATACAATTTTTATTTGTCAGGTAAAAAACTAAAAATTTTTAAAAAGACAAACTTTCTCAATTAAAAAAGTAGATTGTTTCATGTATACCTTTGTGGGATTTATAATTAGGCATAGTAGCTTGAACATATGTTTATCTTGGTTCCTATTTATAGTGGACAAATATCTGAGGTATTAAGTGAGACCATAAAGAAAAAATACTCCATTAGGAATGAAATAGGAAAGAATTATAAGAGTTATGAAATAGATTTAAATAAGTTTAAGTAGTATGTTATGTCCCTTTTGACAAATATTTTAAAATCAAGATTAAATTTATGATATATAGTCAAAATATAAATGAAAACAAGTACTTGAGAAAAGAAAGAAAATCAAGTAAAGTAAAATCCAAAGAGAAAAATGAAAAGTTTATCAAAGATCTGCAATAAGGTGCCGGGTCAACGTATACCTAATTCTCCATAAACAGGCAAGTTTCTCGTTATTCAGACTACAAAGTCAACACAATGCTTACATCAAAATAAAAATAATAGAAACATGCTGGTAAATAATTCCTTACTAACATACATACGAAAACTTCCTAAACAAAAATTTGATCAATAGATCAAATGCAGTAAAAAAAAAAATAAGAATAATACACTATTTTCAAAGATGATTCAACATTTTAACAATCTATTAGCACATTTTTAGTATCTTAGTATATTAAGTGACAAAATGTTGTTGTATAAAGTAATGCCCAAAAAGGCAACAAAAATATTAGAATACTAGGAAACTCCAAAACTATACTGAAAGACATGAAATAATGTTTAAACAAATGGAGAGCTGTACTATATTACCAATTGGAAATACTGAATAAGTAAGTTTAAGATGATTCAATGCAAATTCCAATTGTTTCATATGTGTGTTTAATTCTGACTTGATGAATTGATTTTAAGGTTTATATGGGAAAATACATAAAAAAAACAGTCAAGATAATTTGGAAAATGAATCGTAGCAAGGAGATTAGCACTAATAGATAAACTAATTACAGATGTAGAATCCAATGAACAAACATGAATTTAATACGTGCTAAAGCAGTATTTTAAATATCAGGGGAAATGAATCGAGGCAAATTGCATTAAAGCAATTGGATATCTGTGTATAAGAAAATAGAGTCCGGGTGCAGTGTCTCAAGCCTGTAATCCCAGCACTTTGAAAGGCCAAGGTGAGGGGATTGCCTGAGCCCACGGGTTCAAGACCAGCCTGGGAAAATTGGCTAGACCTCATCTCTACAATAAAGCAAAAAATTAGCCGGGCATGGTGATGCGTGTCTGTAGATCCAGCTACTTGGAAGGCTGAGGTGGAAGGATCACCTGAGCCCAACAGGTCAAGGCTGCAGTGGCCGTGAGCATGCCACTGCGCTCCAGCTTGGGTGACAGAGTGAGACTCAGACTCAAAAAAAAGAAAAGAAAAGAAATAAAAGAAAATTCCACACCTGGTAATTTGGGGTTGCTTAGCATGGCATTGGGCACATAGGGTATGATTCCATTGTTGTTTAAAAGTTATCACGAGTGAGGGTGAAGGTGATCTTTTTTTTTTTTTTTTTTTGGTTTGGAGTCTCACTCTGTAGCCCAGACTGGAGTGCAGTGGCCGCTCCCGGCCTCCGCAGCCTCGACCTCCTGGGCTCTGGCGATCCTTCCGCCTCAGCCTTCCAAGTAGCTGGAACTACAGGCGCGCGCTACCACGCCCAGCTGATTTCTTTTGATTTATTGTAGAGATGAGGTCTCGCTTGCCCAGGCGGGTCTCAAACCCGCGGGCTCAGGCAATCCACTCACCTCGGCCTCCCAAGGCGCGGGATTACAGGCTGAGCCACCGAGCCCGGCTGGTGATCTTTATGTTCATTTTTATATCTTAATTTTGGATTTGAGCTGCTTTTTAAGTCTCTTCATTCTGTTGCTTCTCCAAATCTTTTTTAAGTTCTTGAGCTCATGATTAAGGCTAAAATTCAGGAGCCAGACAAACCACTCTCACCCAGAGTCACTTAGAAACATTGAGAAGCATCCAGGACATTCACTTCAAGAAAGAAGTGCACAGATGCATAAGAAAATATATAAAATACATAAAATGTGTGTGTGTGTGTGTGTGTGTGTGTGTGTATGTGTGGGTGTGTAATTTAACTGAGCTTGCAATCGGAAAAAAAACAAATGACTTTACATTGAACAGCAATTCTAAAACTGGTTGTTGGTACATAAATAGTACCACAGGTAATACACATTACAGCCCTTATGCATGAATTTGTTCATCATTCAGTCAACAAATACTCATTTGGTGCTTAGTGTGTGCCTTGCGCTGTGTTAAGTGCTAGGAATCAGAAGAAAAGGAAACAAACCTTCTACTGTCTTAGAACTTATATTTTGGTTTCATTACTCACCTTCATTGCTAAGCAAACCATTACTGGTTCACATGAATTGCCTCTCCTCTGGCAGTCACGTCTTCAAATCTAGGCTTTAAGCAGACTGCCTAAGCCCATTGTCATTTTTGGTTCTGATGCTTTCAATGTCATGTGACTAAAAACTCCTTATCAAATTGGAAAATGTTTCACAACCAAAAAGGTTTGAGTGGGGGGGAGAAGAAAATAAAGAAAGCATGGAATTTTTCTGGTTCTTGACCTGATTTCACGTATTCCTGACCCCTAAAAATAAGTCCTGAATTGATGAAAATTAGAGCTTAAGATTAATTTTAATGCCGGCTTTTGGATATCAACTAGAGTTCCTATTCTAAGCTGAAGTTACTTTTCTTACCTTTTTATGTCCATCATCATCATCACCACAGTTAGCAACTACAAATATTTGCCGAAACTTTCTCCTCAGTAGCTATAGAAATCCTCCCTACTCTTCCTGATCTAATTCCATTTCCCTTTATCTCAGTTCTCATCAAATGTTCACCTTTTGTTTCATAGAGAAGTTACTTCCCTTCTAAAGGAGATCCCTCATCTTCCATCTTGGAATACATTTATAATAACATTCTCTCTAGCTTGAAAAAAAAAAAGATTTTTGTATTAATTCTCTCTACAATTTGTATACCTAACTCTGAATTGCATGCCACATCTTTAAAAAAAAAAAAATTCTCTCTACATTAATCTCCTTTGGCATCCGTCTCTTTTTACTGATTTCTTCCCCTTTACCTTAAAACACAAACAAGTTTTTATCTTTGAAAAACACAAAATAAAACAAAATTCTGCTTGCCCCTGTTGCCGGTCAATCTGTGGTTTCCCTTCCTACTGCCAAACTCTTCAGATTACAGCTTACTTTGGGACTGTCTTTGCTCACTGCCAATTGTGGCTTCACCCCTGACAGTCTCATTTCTCGCCACTCAAACTCCACTTATTAAACTTCCCAGTCAGCTAGATGCCAAATCCAGTTTCTTCAAAGTTCCCATCTGCTTTGGCTTTTAGTCTTTTGGGTTTAGAAAAAAAATGTGTTGCCTTTAACAGAATTGTCCGCTCTCATTTTTGAAATCACTCCTTGTTGGTGCCCTTGACTTTCTGTTTCCCTACCAGCTTGCTCACTGGTCCCTATCTCCTTTACTAAATCCTCTTCTTACAGCAACAATTGTGGTTGTTCACAGATGCCTAACCCATTATGAACATGGCTTCCTTTATCTTCTCCATGGGAGTGTCTCCTCCATCTAATTCTGCAACCCTGACTTCTTTCCCAAGCCACACCCCTGTGTCTCTGATTGTCTACCAGACAGTTCCATTTTTATATTAAATATAAATATATATATATATAGAATATACTGAATAAAACACGGCCCTTCATCTTCTCTTAGAAACTCATCCTGATCTCCCTATTTTTGCCCTGGCTCCACCCTCTCTTCAGCATTCTCTGATCACCTTTGCTGTTTTGTTTTCTGCAACTAAATTCTTCATAACTTCTCCCATTTCCATTGTTTGCTTTTCTTTTTTACTGTCACCAATCTCGCCCTCTGTAAATCGGTCCCAATAGTCTTTCAAAACATAATCTTCTAACGACTTCCTATGTATACATGTTCTGTTCAGTCATTCCAGACAAACTATCTTTGCAATATGGCAAGTATCGTCTACATTCCAACCTTTGGTCAGCCTCTTTTCTCCTCAACCAACTTCATACCACTTCTATTAAGTCTCTCTCTCTCTCTCTCTCTCTCTCTCTCTCTCTCTCTCTCTCTAGATATAGATATAGATATCTATATCTATATCTATCTATATATATATATTTTGAACTGGACTCTCACTCTGTTGCCCAGGCTGGAGTGCTGTGGCAAGCTCACGGCCACCGCAGCCTTGACGGGCTGGGCTTAGGCAATCCTTCTGCCTCAGCCTTCCAAGTAGCTGGAACTACAGATACACACCATCATGCCTGGCTAATTTTTTGTGATTTATTGTAGAGATGAGGTCTCACCAAGTTGCCCGGGCTGGTCTCAAACCCCTGGGCTAGGCAATCCTCTCGCCTCAGCCTCCCAAAGTGCTGGGATTACAGGCTGAGCACCATCACTAGCCAAGTCTCTCAATATCACCATCTCTGAATTTATAATACTGCGTGGCAGACCATTCTTGTAGCAGCATGTTATAGCCACTTCCTATACTATTACTGTGTCTTTATATTTTCTTTTATTCATATCTTCTCTTTAAAAATGGACAAAGATTCTGAAAGAAAATGGCCATTCTATCAGTGAGGAATTGTATTCACTTACTAGTAACAAAACCCTGAAATGACTTAAACAAGGTGGATTTTTTGTTTCTCTTAGTATAAAGAACTAAGAAGGCAAGCAGTTGAACTAGTATTCATAAGAGATACCCAGGATCTTTTTGCCTTTGTGCTTTTTCTTCTTTTGCCTATGGCTATAATCATTAGCATCTGTTCATTGACACAATACGTCTGCTGGAGTTTCAGTCATCAAGTCCACAATCCAGGTAGGAATGAGGAGAAAACAGGGAAAGTATATTTTCCAGATGAGTCATTCTCTTACATAAAGCCCCCTACTCACTCAATAATTTAGGCTTAAATCGAATCAACTACTACTGGACCCAAGATAGAATGTGGAAAATGTGGTCTTTTAGATGGGTACATTACTATTCTGAATGAACTCAGTGTTTTGTTAGTGAGGAGGAGGAAGAAGAATGGTTCAACAAATATTTACTGAGCTTATTCGAGGTGCCTAGCACTGTTTCAGACCCTAGGAAGGGAACAATGAACCCAAAAGACAAAGGTCCTGCCCATATGGGTCTGACATTAATAGTGTATGGAGAGAGTAAATAGGCAAATAAACCAGAAAACTGGTGGTCAAGAAAGTCTTCACTTACAAGGTAATCTTTTAGTGGAGATCTGCAAGAAATGTCAGAGAATCTGTGCAGACATCTGAGGAAAGAACATTCTAGACAAAGAGAACAGTAAGGGCACAACCCCAAAGCAGGAGGATATTTGACATGTTGAAATAATAAGAGGATGGGTGTGGTTGGAATAGAGAGAAAAGTAGTCGTTGTGGGAATGGAAGGGTTGTAATCCCTTTTTCTTACCAATCATAAGGATCACAGCCAACACTCCTACAACAAAGGACAAGTTAATAACAGAAAAGCATAACGAATTGATTTAATCAAACTTTTACGTGACATGGCAGACTTTGGAAATGAGACCCAAAGACCCAGGAAAAACTGTCTATTTTACATTTAAGTTCCATGAAGAATAGACAGCCATGTAGAAATGTGTGTGGACAAAAACGGTATGATCTAATGGTCATAGACTGAGGAGGGAAAACCCAGCAAGTCCTGACTCTTTAGATCTTGAGTTCTCTGTCTAGCATTCCTTCTCCTCAGGCAATGGGCAAGACGCCTCTGGAGTGAGCATTTTATGGTTTATGTTTAGGCAAGGTAGGTCAGAGAATTTCTTTATGGCCAGTTTTTACACAGAAAGGCAGAGAAGTTCAGAGTGACCTTCTTGCTTCTGAGGCCTTTCCAATCTTCTTCATTCACAGTACTTTGGGATAGCATTTTCTGAGCCCCAATAGGAGTTGAAGTCAGAGTAGCAGTGAGAAACCAGCCAGAACACTAGGACAATGCCTTTTCCACCAACTCAGATGGAAAACCATTGGTGAAATTTAAGAAAGGTAACATGAGCTAGCCTGATTTAAAAGAATCATTCTAGTTCTTTGTAGAGAATCGACTATAAGAGTACTCTGGAGAAACTGGAAGGCCAATTAGAAAAGCTTTGCATCATGATGATGACTCAGGAATCAGATTTTGTATCTATTTTAAATATAGGACTGACATAATTTGCTAATAGTTGGGCTAGTGGTTGGAATACAAGAGAAAGGATTAAAAAGAAATTGGCTAGGGAACAAGATGACTCTGCCATTGCTTTGTACATGTCTTTCACAACCTCTATCCTCCATAGCGCCTATTTCAGTGCTTTACACACAATCAACATTGAATAAATATTTAGCAAGTGAATAGACTTTAACTTTTTTGGGAGACCACTTTAAAATTTTTTTCTCCTGCACTACAAAATACCCAACCATTAATGATGAAACAAATTTAGGGAAAAAAAATCCAAATTCTAAAACTATGCACTGAGAGTACATTTTTCCTCTGTTTCTTGTTAGTAACAGCTGCTTCTGGAAACTCAAGGAAGATAAAATACTGGAAAGGAAATTAGATTGCATCATTATTAAGAGAACATTCAAGAGGAAAATTAGGTAAAAAAAAAAAAAAAAAAAGAATAAACAAGAAAGAAAACAAAAATAAAAAAGAAATCTCCCATCCAACCATGATGGAATTTACCTGCTGTGTAAGTGGCTGATTCAGACCAACTCATTTTCACACTTGTGTGTGGGGTCACATGAGGGCATATTTGGTGAGAAAAAACAATTGAAGTGGTAGTTGTGTGTAGGAGATGGAAAAAGAGAAAAGATGTTTTAAAAAAGATATCCCAAAATTAACAAATAGAATGAAATAGGTGACAAACGAAATGTCACCAACATCATGGAATCTCATGTAAATAGTTCAGTGTCATCTGCAGTCACACAAAGCTGATAAACAACTGTTTCCAGCCATTTTTTTCTCAAGCAAAAACGCTGTAACTTCATTCTTTGAGTCTCCTGGCTTCAAGTTGCGGGTGGCAAAGAATAAAAAAGCTAGAATAGAACGCAAAGGTACTTCAGAGTATATTCCAGATGCTATACTTTATGCTATATGAAAGCGTTTAGCTAAGAACAAGATTTCTCTAAAACCCAGCCCTCCTGACACCGAGGATGGAGCCTTTTATTTATCACAGCTTCTCCTCAACCACTAATGCTTATTTCTCAACTACCCATCCACCCATGTGGATTAAGTTAATAATCTCTCTAACATAAACGTATTCATCTCACCCACCCAAATGGTAGCTTAGAACTCTTTGTGTGTATGCCCCTGAACATGAAAATTAGAAGCAAATTAGATTCCCTGGCAATTATTATTTGACCAAATTCAGTGTAACGTGAGCCTGGGAGAGCTTACTAGTTCCAGAAGTCTTAGCCTCTAATGGGATACGGACCCAGAAGGAAGGATCCCATTCAAGCAGGTGGGCACCCTTTTCTTTCAAAGTTTGAGTGAAGAGAAACATTTAGAACAGAATCGTCTGTGGTGAGCTAGCATTTCCAATTCATCTTCTTCCTGTGGCTGTGGGAAGGGGAATATTTCATTAGCAAAGTCCCAGACAGATCAAACTCTGTCATTGTTATTGATTTTCCTCTCCGAGAGCCCACTGTGTTCTCAGCACCCTCGTTGGTTCCAGTCAATACCGTCCTTCCAAGTCCAAGATGGTTTTCTGGCTTTTGTCTCAAGGTCTTTGTGTCTTTTCATTGATCTATCTCTCTTCAGGGAAATTCAGAGAAAAAAGAAAAATCACCACCAAAATAAGAAAAAAATTGAAAGCAAGAATGAGAACAACAAAACAAAATATAAAGATTGAAAACCTGAGAGGGAGAAAAGGAGAGGGACTGGAGGGCTTTTTAAATTTTTTTTATCTAAATTTCTTAGAAGTTTGGCAGGGGGAAGGCAGATAGAGAAGATGCTACCAACACGCTAGTTCACATAGATGTAGATTAAGCTCTATCTGGCACAGACCTTAAGGGAATCTTTAGTCATCACACTATCTCTATTAACTCTAGTACCATTGGGTTCTGTTTCAGACGGTGGAATCTCACATTGTAATGTTCTTGTGTTGACAAGAAAAGAACTTCCACATCTACATTTCTCTGTGTTTAGAGCTCAGAGACAGGCGAGGTAACTACACTCTAGTCATAGGATTTCTCTTTGCAGTCAGCACGCCTAGCTAAGAAATTTGTTTGCAGAGATGTGCAAAAGTCAGGAAAAAAGACGAGCAGGTTGGCAGGTTCTCTGAGAACAGGCTTTGTTTTTCCAAATGCTCTTCATTGCGTGTTGCCCATGTCCTTTGTTTTTGATTCTCTACCTTTTAGACTGGCTATCTGTTAGCAGCCTACACCAAAATCCCCTTTTCCCTGCCTGAAGGAACAGGGTGTATAACCTGTCTCTGTTATTTATTTATTTATTATGTTTTATTTTATTTTATTTCATTTTTTTGTTTGGGGATATCTTTTTTAACTTTTAATCTTTTTTTTTTTTTTTGAGTTGGCGTCTCACTCCGTCGCCCAGACTGGAGTGCAGTGGCCGCTCCCAGCCACCGCAGCCTCGACCTGCTGGGCTCCGGCGATCCTTCCGCCTC
>CAUYQG010023841.1:0-24102 GCA_963574415.1 Tarsius wallacei | reverse complement strand
AGCCTCGACCTGCTGGGCTCCGGCGATCCTTCTGACTCAACCTTCCAAGTAGCTGGAACTACAGGCGCGCACTACCACGCCCAGCTAATTTTTTGATTTATTGTAGAGATGAGGTCTCGCCAAGTTGCCCAGGCGGGTCTCCCAAGGAGCGAGATTACAGGCTGAGCCACCGAGCCTGGCTTCAAGTTTTTAACTCAGGTCAGCCTGACCCAAAGTTTGAACACCCTAATCACACAGCTGTTCTTTCTGCTGACCAGTCCCTATCCCGAAAATACCTAGGTGGTTACAATCAGTCACCTCATTAGCATAACAAAAACACTCCTACCACGCAGGGAATTCTGAGGATTTGGGAGCTCTGTACTAGGAACCAGGAAAAAAGACCAAATATAGTCTTTATTATACCACAGACTCCTATACACATTTACAAACCATGAGGGAATTTGAGTTTAAGCTTTTTTCTTTGGCAAGTGGGCCAGACACAGTGGCTCATGCCTGTAATCCCAACACTTTGGGAGGCAGAGGCAAGAGGATTGCCTGAGCCCAGGGGTTCAAAATCAGCCTGCGCAACTTGACGAGACCTCGTCTCTACTATAAATCAAAAAATTAGCCGGGCATGGTGGTGCACACCTGTAGTTCCAGCTACTTGGAAGGCTGAGGCTGAAGGATCACCTGAGCCCAGCAGGTCGAGACTGTGGTAGCTGTGAGCATGCCACTGCACTCCAGCCTGGACGACACAGTGAGACTCCAACTCAAAAAAAAAAAACCAAGTGGAAATTATTTATTGATCAGCTACCATGGGCAAGCCGTTCACTATATATGAGCTGAAAGCAATAGTACTTTTAGAAGATAAATTAGGCAATTGCATGGAAGGTGGTCGGTGGAAGCTAAGACGGAAAAACTGGGAAGAAGGGAGTGGCCACTATAGGCATAAAGTGATGACAGCTAAAGTAGGGGAGAGACATGGAAATGGAAAGGGAGGCAAAGAAGCCTTTGAGAGAGATTTTGAAGGAGGATGTCAAATTATTTAAAGTTTTGTCTCCATTACAAAATACTACACAATGGTTAGAGGAGCTAAAACTGCTTGAAGAGTTAAAACTACTTTCTTGGCCAGGCATGGTGGCTCACTCCAGTAATGCCAGCACTTTGGGGGGTGAGGCAAGAGGACTGCCTGAGCCCACAGGTTCAAGACCAACCTGGGCAACATGGTGAGACCTCATCTCTACAATAAACAAAAAATTAGCCGGGTGTGGTGGCGCGGGCCTGTAGTTCCAGATTCTTGGAAAGCTGAGGCGGAAGGATCACCTGAGCCCAGCAGGTTAAGGCTGTGGTGGCCATGAGCGTGTCACTATACTCCAGCCTGGGTGACAGAGTGAGAATCCGACTCAAAACAAACAAACAAACAAAACCAACCAAACAAAACAAATATGTTTTTTGAGGGGACACAAACATTCAAACCACAAGGAAGAGTTTACGGAAAAGAAAGTGTTAGAAAAACTTTATGGGTCAGGCGCGGTGGCTCATGCCTGTAATCCCAGCACTTTGGGAGACTGAGACAAGAGAATTGCCTGGGCCCAGGGGTTCAAGACTAGCCTGGGCAGCATGGTGAGACCTTATCTCTATAATAAACTAAGAAAAATTATCCGGGCATGGTGGCACACACCTATAGTTCCAGCAACTAGGAAGGCTGAGGCAGAAGTGTCGCCTGAGCCCAGCAGGTCAAGACTGCGGTGGCAGTGAGCATGCCACTGGACTCCAGCCTGGATGACAGAGTAAAACTCTGACTCAAAGGAAAAAAGAAAAAAAAAACTTTATGGAGAGAGGTTTTGGAGCAGACAATCAAAGACTGATGGAATTTGTAGAGTGGACAGATGAGAAGAAAAGGAAGAAAGGGAAATTAGAAGGTGATGTATCCCCTAACCCTAACGTGCAAAATCAGGGAGGTGATAAAGAACTATAAACCCACCACCAAAGCCACATGCACATTTGATTACACCACAAAGTTTCAGAAGGTGATTTTGCCCAAAACAGGTGATTTTTCTATTGGGCCTATAGGCATTCAGTCATTATATATAAGTTATAAAAACATGACAACGCAGGTTAAAATCCAGATAAATGCAAATACTTTCAGTTAAGGAATTTCAGTACTTCCTTTCAGCTTCTTGAGGACTCACAAAAATCAGGAAATAGATTCATACTTGCATTTTTTTTTTAGTAGGATCTCACTCTGTTGCCCAGGTGGAGTTCAGTTGTATGCTCACACCACTGCAGCCTCAACCTGCTGAGCTCAGGTGATCCTTCCACCTCAGCCTTCCAAGTAGTTGGAACAACAGGTGTGCACCACCACGTCTGATTAATTTTTTGATTTATTGTAGAGACGAGGCCTCGCCAAGTTGCCCAGGCTGGTCTCGAACCCGTGGGTTCAGGCAATCCTCTCGCCTCCACCTCCCAAAGTGGATTTCAGGAAGGAACCTTCATGCCTGGCTATACTTGCTTCACTTAAACCACTAGATTAACCCTAGATAAGAGAAACCGAAAGACCATTCTACTCAACTCTGTTCTTCAAAGTCTTAACAGGCATAGAGAAAAACATCCACCAGTCTCCACAAGAGTTGTTTAGCAAAGATCGTGAAAACTCCCTCGTTTTCTTGTCAAAATGGTGGCAGGAGTTGCTAGAAGTACATCTTGCTCTTACATCTGAAATTTGTCTCATACTACCTGTCTTCAACAGTCAGGATACCGAATAGATACAACATTGCAAAGAATTTTGCATGAAACCTTCCTATCATGAGGTATTGTTTTGGTTTTTTTGGGGGGGGGGGTCGGAGTCTCACTCTATCACCCAGGCTGGAGTGCAGTGGCATGCTCACAACCAGCACAGCCTCATCCTGCTGGGCTCAAGCAATCCTTCCCTCTCAGCCTTCCAAGCAGCTGGAACCACAGGCACATGCCACCATGCCTAGCCAATTTTTTGACTTATCGTAGAGACGAGGTCTTGCCAAGTTGCCCAGGCTAATCTTGAACCCCTGGGATCAGACAATCCTCTCACCTCCACGTCCAAAAGTACTGGGATTATAGGCATGAGCCACCATGCCTGGCCATTTTTAGAAATCATTTTGGGATTTCAGAGAATGGGCAGCATCTATAAAGACTGTATATTATATGATTTCCTCATCATCTTAAGAAGTAGTCATCCAAGATTTTAAAAATTCCTTTCCCCTTAAATCACTCAGAAGTCCCCTGCCATTCCCCATCTTACCCTGCTTGGGAGACTGGACAGGCTAAGCTGCCAGTCTGATCAGAGGATAAGCATTGTGATGTGACTGTTAGTCTAGGTAGCATCACAATGTGCCTATCTGGAGACTGTGGAAATTTGGGTCATTTCAGGGCTGACCATAACACCCCTCCTAATCATGAAAAATGGAAACATGTCCAGGTAAAGAAGAACTTCAAAAATATTATAGTTTTCTCCTCCCTTTCTGGATATAGACTTAAAGACACTCAACATTTGTTGTGTACTTGATTTAGGTTATTAAAAAAAATTTCAAATGCATCTATGTTAGGAGTTTGGGCTACATCAAGACCTTACGTGGAACATTCCAAGGTGGCATAATTAGAGTGCCTCCCTCCACAATATCTTTTTTCTCAATCAGCAGGGACTGATGATGGACACTAATTCAACCTTAATGATACTGAAATGTAGTCATTGCAGAGAAATGAAGAACAAAACATTGTATCTGGGAAGATAATCAGGTATAAAACTCTAGAGAATCAAGATAATTTATGTTTATTTCTGTTTCACATGCTAGGGGAAAAAAATGACCTTTTCCAGCAGTTTAAGGTATTCTGATGTTATAAGGTAGAAAGGGTGTGATAAGAGAATGGGCTTTAGAGTCAGGTTGTCTGGGTTCCACTTACTAACAGCATGACCTTGGGCAAGTGATATTACACAGGCTCCCTATCTGTGAAATGGGAATGGTAACAGTCCTTCCATCATCATGTTGTTACAAGGATGAAATGAAATAATACATGTTAAAAATTTTAAAACCATGCCTGGCACACAGGAAGTCCTCAGCAAATGTTAATTGGCAACTTTGTGTCATTCAAATCACTGGAACAAGTTGTCAGCCTACCTCTTATCAATTTCCAGAACTCCCAAATCAATTATTGTCCTATTTTAAAGTCTTTGAAATTTTTCTTACTCAGAAAATGTCTGCTTCAAAGCAAATGATCAGAAGCATTAGTATAGAAAGCACAATTTTGAGTTCTGGTTTAGCCAATGAACCGAACAGTTAATGTAAAATTATATCAGATGTAAATGGCTATTGCCTGGAGCATTTCTTAAGCTGTTGAATACTGGGGACATTTAAGAAACCAGGGGTGTTTTCAGTCTCTTAAATGAGACCACAAGCAGCGTTCATGCTGTAGTAAAATCCCCCTCCTTTGGTCATAGGAAGTGGTTCTTCTTGCCTGAATTCTAGTCCTTTCCTCTTTCTATATTTCTTTTGGAAGTAATCACACAATTATCCCAGAAATACACATATACAACCTTTCTTTTTTTTTTTCTTTTTGAGTTGGGGTCTCACTCTGTCACACAGGCTGGAGTGCAGTAGCATGCTCACAGTCACTGCAGCCTCAACCTGCTGGGCTCCGGTGATCCTTCTACTCCAGCCTTCCAAGTAGCTGGAACTACAGGCACACACCACCATGCCCAGATAATTTTTTTTTAAATTTATTGTAGAGATGAGGTCTCACAAAGTTGCCTGGGCTGGTCTCAAACCTGTGAGCTCAGGCAATCCTCTTACCTTGGCCTCCCAAAGCGCTGAAATTATAGATGGGAGTCAATGCGCCTGGCCATAATCTTTCTTTAGTATAACATGATCCTTTTTTTTCATTGAGGTTCAATTTTTTTTTTTTTTTTTTTTTTTTTAGTCAATGTATAAATCTTTTGCCCAGGCTGGAGTTCAGTAGCACGCTCAAGCCCACAGCAGCCTCGACCTGCTGGGCTCAGGTGATTCTTACACCTTAGCCTTCAAAGTAGCTGGAACCACAGGTGTGCACCATAATGCCCTGCTAATTTTTTTATTTATTGTAGAGATGAGGTCTTACCAAGTTGTCCAGGCTGGTCTTGAACCTCTGGACTCAGGCAATCCTCTCACCACCTCCACCTCCCAAAGTGCTGGGATTACAGGTGTGAGCCACCACACCTGATTGAGGATTAATTTTTTTAAATCATTTAAAAAATAAAATAGAATATAAAATATTTTCTAATCATTTTAATGAAATATTATCATGCTGGACTTAAATTCATGGTATGTTTTCTTTGAAAACCCATGCTCAGAGTGTATCACTTCTAATAGCCCTCTGTTGAATATTCCTCAGAAACAGGGATGGAGGGCTATGAATGCTACAGCAGGACTAGAAAAGCAGTCATAGGAGAGAATATAAGACCAGGAACGATTCAGGGAGGGAGAACAGATAAGGATATCAAGTTATTCTACCAATGTCCAATTAGCAGGGTGGGGGCGGCGGAAGCTACTTAGTGTCAAGAAATGTGAAAGGTCTGAGATAATTTTTATCCTTGTAGACTAAAAAATTAGTCTGCCAGGCTATCTTGGATGCTGACAGAAGACACGAGACTGCTGGGTCAGAGACAAAAGAAATCTTACTATTCACATCAATAGTAGTATCCAGAGTGTCAGCATTTTTGTATCAGCTCCTGGAATCTCAATTCCCACAGGGAGATGCACAGGGCTGGAAAGCATCTTCATACATCTTGGATTGTGTTACAGGAGAAAAACCCTGAACTTAGGGAATGTGAACCCCATTTATAATGAGTAGTAAGTATGACTGCCCTTTGCTCTGGAGAGAAACATTACCTTTATTAAACTGGACAGCAAACATGCCTGTTTTTGCTCCAGAGGAAGACATTATCTTTCAAGTCTGTGCATGTTATAGATATCCTTGAACATTTAGCCTGGAAGAAGGGTAGTCAGTCCCTGGTTCACAAGATGTACAGAAACATTAAAGGCCCATGAAGAAATGTCTTCCAATAATCATCAACAAATAAACTATTCTGTCATTGCATTTTGTGCCCAGAATATGTATTTGCCCTACATCAGTTTTAATTATTTCTAAAAGGCTGTCATAGCATCCAGAGGCTAAAATAAGAATATATAAAAGCCAGGGGATTATACTTCAGTGTAGAGAAACAAGGCTTTACTATTACCAATGAGAACGGGTCCTCTTTGAACTATTAAAGATGACAGGCACTCTCTTATAGCTGATGTTTGTAGAAAAATCGCTGAAGAAAACATCAAAAGGGCTTATCTTGGCCAGGCATGGTGGCTCACACCTATAATTCCAGCACTTTGAGTGGCAGAGAGGAGAGGATTGTCTAAGCTCAGGGGTTTGAGACCAGCCTGGGGAATTTGGCAAGACCTCATCTCTACAATAAATCAAACAATTAACTGGGCATAGTGGTGCATGCCTGTAGTTCCAGCTACTTAGAAGGACTCAGCCTGAGCCTGAGCTCAGCAGGTCGACGCTGCGGTGGCCATAAGCATGCCACCATTCTTCAGCCTTGGCAACAGAGGGAGACTCTGACTCAAAAAAAAAAGAAAAGGCTTATCTTGATAGACATTCATTAAATGAGTTATAAAGCCTACAATTCCCTTCTCATTCCAAAAAGAAAATCTTATAAAGGCTTTGCAGTCTTTAATTAAAAAATCATAAAATATCCTATTCTGGAGCATTTTATTCTTCTTGGAATGTTGATACATGTGCTGAAGGAAATAGTTCCAAGATCAAATAAAGTTAAAGAAGTGCTAGGTTCAGCAAAATTTAGCATTTTAAACACAGGACTTCTCAGAGCCTTAAGCCCACCATTATGCATTATAAATCTTTAAGAAGGTTACAGTATTTTCCAAACAAATCTAAACATAGATCTCCAACACTCAGGATATCACAAGTGGTAGAGGTCTACAGATCTTAGAAATACCTCACTAGAGGAATGAATGGGGTTTTGGGAAGACATTGACTGACTGGTCTACCCCACTTCTAGACAGATTTCTGATAGACAGCAGCTAGCAGCGATGAATGATCTTCTGTTTCCTAGATTAAATGCTAGGATAATATCCATTACTGACTGAAATCTAAGGGGAATAAATATATATAATTTTAGGATCTGTATGTAAATATTTGCACTAACAAAACCCTAAGAAGTCACCTATCTCAACTCTTTCATTTTCAGATGAGGACTTTGGATGCAAGGACATTAAGAGTCACAGAGTTTGTCAATGAAGGAGCTAAGACTGGAATCCAGGTCTTATTGATCCCAGTTTATGCTCTTTTAGCAAAAGTGACCATTAACAATCACTCTCACTGACACTGAGAATGGACTCTAGGCTTTCTTGTTGTTGTCGATGCTAAAAGACAATAAACATGAGTGAACCCAGGAAATTAAGAAATAAATTCATAAAAGGCTAAAAAAAAATGCACTGCTTGTCCGTTTGGGCCATGACTTTAATGAGGAGGGCACCTGGGCATGGCTATAGCATTTTCTAAACATACGAAATACCATCCATGATAATTTTCCAAAGAGAAAATCATGTTTATGTGAATAACAAGACCGTCTTCAATGTCACTGCCCTGATAAGGTTTCTCGAGCCATTGGTCTTTATGCTTCAGAGAGAGAAAACAGCTTCTTGGTGAAAGAAAGAAAAGAAGAAAGAA
Source organism: Tarsius wallacei (assembly GCA_963574415.1). Classification (NCBI taxonomy): domain Eukaryota; kingdom Metazoa; phylum Chordata; class Mammalia; order Primates; family Tarsiidae; genus Tarsius; species Tarsius wallacei. The sequence continues at coordinate 16,371 of CAUYQG010023841.1, read as the reverse complement.
AGAAAGAAAGAAAGAAAGGAAGGAAGGAAGGAAGGCAGGAAGACAGCTCCTTAGGCTTAAAAACAGATGCTTTGTTAGGGCTGACGCCACTGAAATTTGAAGCAATCTGATGTTAAGCTGTGGTCTGATAGGTTCTATCAGACTCATAATAAGATACGGTATTAGGAAAAGACTGAAAATCTTGAGTCCTAGGGAAAAATCACTTATCTTCTTTAGGAGGTATTACTTGTGTATTTTTAAATAAATAAGAAAGTACTAACCCATTTAAGAGTGTTACATTGTCTTTAGAATGATTCACTTCATGGACGGTGCCAGTCATTTGTAGATTTAATTAACGAGTTAATACATATGCAAAGTTCTTAGAACAGTGGCTATAGGTGCTTGGAAAATAACAGCGAGCAACTATTACTTAGTAATACAATCATAGCAGTAATACTTAGATGTAAAAAATTCACTCAAGAATGTCAAACTGATTTTTATTTTATTTAATTTATTTATTTAGAATTGGAGTCTTACTCTGTCACCCAGGCTGGAGTGCAGTGGTAAGCTCACAGCCACCGCAGCCTCGACCTGCTGGGCTCAGGTAGATCCTTCCACCTCGGCCTTCCAAGTAGCTGGAACCACAGGCGTGTGCCACCATGCCAGGCTAATTGTTTGATTTATTGTAGAGAAGAGGTCTTGCCCTGTTGCTCAGGCTAATTTCAAAACCCTGAGCTCAGGCAATCCTCTCACCTCTGCCTCTCAAAGTGCTGGGATTACAGGCTTGAGCCACTGCGCCTGGCCGTTTTATTTTATTTTTTATTTTTTGAGTCAGAATCTCACTCTGTCGCCCAGGCTGGAATGCAGTGGCACACTCACAGCCACCGCAGCCTTGACCTGCTGGGCTCAGGTGATCCTTCTATCTTAACCTTCCAAGTAGCTGGAGCCACAGGCATGCACCACCATGCCTGGCTAATTTTTTTTTTTTTTTAATTTATTGTAGAGCTGAGGTCTCGCTTTGTTGCTCGGGCAGTCCTCTCGCCTCTGCCTCCTAAAGTGCTGGAATTACGGGCATGTACCACCATGCCAAGCTCTGCTTTTTATTTTATTTTATTTATTTTAGAATTGTGGGGTACAAGTGAGGATTTACTACACAAGTATGTTGCATGCAGGTGAAGTTTGGGCCATCTAGTTGGCCCTCTCTCCCCCTAATAATGGACCAGGAACTCAGTGTGTTGCCATGAACTCACCCTCCTCCTCCCTCCCTCCCTCCCCAAACAGTGTCCAGCACCTGCTTATTCCACCCTTGTACTTGTGTAACCACAAACTGATATTTTTACTTCTTTAAACTTACACTACATATGTGTGGCAAAAACTCCTATCCACTATTACTTACACTGACACTTCTAGCCACCACATATGTGAGTTTTTCCTCACAACAATTCAATTCTCAGACACTAACTGGATGTCCCATAATCTAACTCAATTCTTTTTTTTTTTTTTTTTTGAGTTGGAGTCTCACTCTGTCGCCCAGACTGGAGTGCAGTGGCTGCTCCTGGCCACCGCAGCCTCGACCTGCTGGGCTTCGGTGATCCTTCCGTCTCAGCCTTTCGAGTAGCTGGAACTACAGGTACGCGCTACCACGCCCGGCTAGTTTTTGATTTATTGTAGAGATGAGGTCTCACCAACTTGCCCAGGCAGGTCTTGAACCCGCGGGCTCAGGCAATCCACTCACCTCAGCCTCCCAAAGTGAGGGATTACAGGCTGAGCCACTGAGCCCGGCTCTAACTCAAGTCTTACACTGCCTTTAGATAGTATTAGATTCTGCAGGCTAAGGGCTCAGTCCCACAAGACTGCTTCCCACAACTTCAGACGTCAATCATAACTGGCAGGTTGGGATCCCAGATTACACTGGGATATACACTACTTGGCTACAAATCGAAGGTTCTCACATCCCCACCTGCCTCAGGTTCAACCATTCACTAGAATGGCCTACAGAGCTCAGGAAAACAGTTTACTTCCTAGATTACTGGCTTATAGCTCTCTTTAAAATTTTTTATTTTTATTTTAATGATGGGTATAATTCAGGGTTAGTATATAAATGGTCATTGTACAAGTAAAGTTTGGGCCTCTCTTTGGTCCCCACTTCACCTGGTTTGAAAGCACATACACTTATTGATGAAGTGTGCCCCCCATCCCTGGCCATTTCCCACTACTGCCAATCCCTTTTTTATAGTATTATGATAACTGTTCAGGGTGATTACTGGCTTATTTAAAAGGACATATTAATGGGTACAGATAAATAGCCAGATGAAGAGACACATAAGGTAAGATCCAGAAAGGGCCTGAGTATAGAAGCTTCTGTCCCAGTGGAGTTTTGAGGTACACCACCCTCACCGCAAGTGGGTGTGTTCTTGTTCATCAACCTGGAAGGTTCCCGAATGCCATCCTTTTGGGTTTCTATGGAGACATCATTACACAGGCATGTAATAGGCACTGTCATTAAGTCAGTCTCCAGTCCCTCTTCCTTCCCCAAAAGTCAGAATGGGGGCTGACTAGTCACATGGTTAGTTTCCATTTCAACCAGCTCCCATCCTGGAGTTATCTAAGGGCTTTACACAAATTGCTTCATTATTGTAATCCCAGGTGGTTGAAGAGGGATCCTAAGGAATAATAAAAGACACTTCTTTCACCATTATCTTTCTGGAGTTATTTCAGGAACCGAGGGCAAAATCTATGATAAAAGATGATTCTATAGCTCTAATTAGGAAATTACAAAGTTTTAGAAGCTGTGAGCTAGAATCATATGTAGACAAAGATCTAAATACATATTTCTTATTATATTATAACCATATTTCCCATGTGAAAGTTACTTATCTATCATTGGCCCAAATGAACTGTAAATCTAAAAATGAGACTCTCTGCCCAGAATATTCCATATTGCCTTAACTCAGAGACATAGACACTTTATGGGTCTTTCATTAAGAAGTTTGTTTTTAGTCAGAAAGTGCTTTTCAATTAAAGAGTAATCTCTAAAATCACCTTATGAAGGCACACTTGGGATGTACCTACACTAGTGGAAGAAATACAAAGGAATGCCAGTTTTAAAATACCAAAAAAGTGCCGGGTGTGGTGGCTCACACTTGTAATCCCAGCACTTTGGGAGGCAGAGATGAAGGGATTGCTGGAGTCCAGGGATTTGAGATTAGCCTGGGAAACTTGGTAAGACCTTGTCTCTACAATAAAAAAAAAAAATAGCTGGGTGTGGTGGTGCACACCTGTAGTTCCAGTTACTTGGAAGATTAAGACAGAAGTATTGCCTGAGCTCTGCAGATTGAGGCTGTGGTGGCCATGAGCGTGACATTGCAATCCAGCCTGGGCAACAGAGTGAAGACTCTGATTTTTAAAAAAATGAAAAAGTATATCATTAACCCTACTGAATATACCTAATGAGTCAAATTTAAAAACAAATACTCCTTTCCCAGAAGATGAAGCAGTTAAGCATGAGAACTCTGAAATTAGACTTGCCTACATCCAAATCCTAATTCAATTTTTCCACTCATTGGTCATGTTACCTTTGCCCAGCTACTTCCTCCTTTTAATGGGTCTCTGTTTTCTCTTCTGTAAATAGGCGAAAATAATACTGTTTATGTAAAGGACTGCTGTGGTGCTCAAATGAGACAGTGCATATAAAGCTAGTACAAAATTTGAAACTTTTGAGTACTGACATGATGCTCAAAGGAAATGCTCACTGGAGCACTTTGGATTTTCAGATTTGGGATGCTCAACCAGTAAGGAAGAACAGTGCAAATATTCCAAAATCTGAAACCCAAAACACTTCCCAGCCCGAGGCATTTTGGATAACAGATATTCAACCAGTACTTAGCATATAACATATATTTCATCAGTGCTTATTCACTATTATTTCCAAAGAAAATTTCCCAAGTTAGTGGGACCAAATAATTCTGTCTTGGGGGGGTGGGGGGGACAAAATGTACAAGGCTGGTTTAGAAGAATTTGAAGAATTTGATTCAAAGATTTTTAGTATCCTATTTCCTCCCTATCATAAGGGTCACAACTGACATCCTCATAACAAAGACATACTAACAAGAGAAAAGCATAACAAATTTGTTTGATGACAGTTTTATTTGACACCAGAGCCTTCAGAATGAAGACCCAAAGACACAGGGACTATAGTTTTTTGTTTGTTTTGTTTTGTTTTGTTTTGTTTAGACAGGGACTTGTTCTATTGTCTAGGCTAGAGTACAGTGGTGAATCGCAGCTCACTATAACCTCAAACTCCTGACTGCAAGCAATCCTCCCACATTAGCCTCCCAAAGCACTGGGATGACAGACTTGAGCCACTGTTCCCGACCCACTTTTATACTTAGGTTCAGTGAAGTATGGAATGCTGAGTAGAAATATGACTGGACATAAAGGATATCATCTATGCTAATAGACTGAGTAGAGAAACTCAGTAAGACCTGTCCAGGTATTTCTTGGCCTTTCTGTACAACATTCTTTCTTCCTGGATATGGGGTAGGGCCCCTCTGGAAGGAGGGTCTTAATTTCTTTATGGCCAGCTGTTACACAGAAAGATGGAAAGGGAGGGAGGAGATTGGAGTAATATTTTTAGGCTCTACACTGGCTTTGGGGAAAAGAGGCTTTGGTTTCCATGACAGACCTTGGAGAAGAAGGAGTCCAGTTTGTATGGCTTGCCTCAGAGAGAATAAGGGTCGAGAGACAGGAAGGCAGGAGAAAGCCCGAGAGAAACTTTGCTTCTGTGGCTGTTGCTTAGGCCTTCAATTTCGGGGTATCACGTTCTGAGCCCCAGTAGCACCACCATCTCCTCTAGTACAAATTCAACTGCCACTTTCGGGTCAAGACTACAATTTGACCACATTACCTCTCAGGCAACTTCCTGCTCAAAGGATGTTCTAGGGAACGTTTTATTCTCCCTGTCCTAGCATTTTTAATGATGTGGAGACAAGGATTTCAAAACTGTTGCTAAAGGTGGATTTTCTCTTGCAGGTATTAATTCAGAAAGTACTAAGGATTGTAACAGTGTAAACATATGAAACTTAAAATAACAATGTTTCCTGTTGGTTCAATTTCTTGCCACTAAGCTCAGAAATGGTCTGGGGAACAGATGTGCACAGAGTGGAAAGAGAATACAGGGTAAATTCCTGCTGGTGGTTTTGGCTAAAAATTTAGATTTTGCTTTCACTATTACCAGGCAGAACCAACTGGCACCAAATAGAAAACAAAACAAAAAGAGCAGGTTGGTCTTAAAGAACAAACCCGGCATTGAAAAGTCAAAGTTGAGGCAGATACATACAACATAATTTTAACATAAATTCTTTATGAGCTAAACAGTTCAGGTTTTAGAACCTGTGGCATATGAGTAATACTGAAAGTCAGAATCAGCACAAGAAATGGAAACATTTTCAAACTCATTCTTTCAACATTCGGGCCTGTCCTAGGTGTTGATGATGAAGATGGAGATGAATGAAGATACAGTCTCTGCCCTGGAGAGGCTGCCAGACTTGGTAGTGAAGCAGGCACGTAAAGATAAATGAGAGCATACCATGGTAAGTGTTGAATAGACATTCAAACTAAGTGCTGTAGCGGCAGAAGGAAGGGAGAATTGCACTTGCCTACAACCTTGGAGAAGCTGATTTTTAAATTATTCCTTCAAGGAATGACATAGCCCAACCTGAGTTTTCCCGTAGCTAACAACAAAACAACAGTGTAACATAATTACCATTTCCATACAACCTACCAGAGGGGCTACAAGTATTCTCTCTAAAGCTAGACACAATCCTAAAAAGTAGCTATGTTGCCTGGGCTCCGTGGCTCAGCCTATAACCCCAGCACTTTGGAAGGCCGAGGCAAATGGATTTCCTGAGCCTGCAGGTTTGAGAGCAGCCCGGGCAACTTGGTGAGACCTCGTCTCTACAATAAATAAATAAATTCGCTGGGCATGGTAGCGCAGGCCTGTAGTTCCAGCTAGTTGGAAGGCTAAGACGGAAGGATAACTGGCGCCCAGCAGGTCGATGCTGGAGTAGCCGTGAGTGTGCTACTGCATTCCAGTCTGGGTGATAGAGTGAGACTCCAACTCAAAAAAAAAAAAAAAAAAAAAAAAGTAGCTATGTTTCAATAGATAAGGAAACATTCAATAGATGTGTTCAAAGATTAAGAAGCTAAGGGTCTCTGGGTATGGTGGCTCACGCCTGTAATCCCACCATTTTGGGAGACAGAGGTGAGAAGATTGCCAGGCCCAGGGGTTCGAGAACACCCTGGGCAATTTGGCAAGACCTCATCTCTGCAATAAATCAAAAAATTAGCCGGGCATGGTGGAACATTCCTGTAGTTCCAGCTACTTGGAAGGCTGAGGCGGAAGGATCGCCGGAGCCCAGCAGGTCAAGTCTGTGGTGGCCACGATCATGCACTGCACTTCAGCCTGGGCAACAGAGTGAGATTCCAACTCAACAAAAAAGGAGTTAAGGGTCACACCTCTAGGGATACAGGAGTTGAGCCCAGACTTGTATGGTTCCTAATCCCTTACCATGACCAGACACTGCCCAGAAACATCTGCTTCTGTTCTCTATTGCCCACCTGCACATGGTTAACTTGAAACTATGTGGAGTCTCAGTGTAGAAACTCACTCTGGAAGCCCAACCAGAAAGTCAGATTTTGGCTTAAAGAAGTGGGTACTAAGTGAAAAGTCAAGATGGAGACTGTACACCCAGTTCACCTAGCTCACAATACTCTCTCCTTTCTCTAAACTTCAATCATATTTAGCTAATGTGTGGTTCATGTGTGTGCCAGATTCTTTCTCCCATGAACTGTGAACACCTTGAAATCAGGGAATACGTCTTATACTCTTTTCAGACCTCAGGGCCTTGCATTCACTAAGTTTGACTGATTGCCGATTCTCCCAGTGCTTTACAGAGAGTTTGATAAGTGTAGATGTTGTTTTTTTGTTTTGAGACAGGGTCTTACTCTGTCATCCAGACTGGAGTGCAGTAGCATGATCTCATTTCACCGCAGTCTTGACCTTCTGGACCCAAGTGATTCTCCCATTCCAGTTTCCCAAGTAGCCAGTACTACGGGCACGTGCCACCACCTGACTAGTTTTTTGTCTGTCTGTTTTTTGTTTTGATAGAAATGAGGTCTCATAAAGAAGGACAAATATATGGACTTCGCAGCAACTTGGATGGATTTGGAGTCAATCATACTCAGTGATCTATCACAGAAACAAAGGACAGAGTACCATATGTTCTCACTCATAAGTGGACCTTGAACAAGTATAATACTGTAAGAAAACATTTGGCAGTAACGGGAAACTGTCAGAGAAGGGACGGTGGGATTGGTAGTTGAGGGAAACTGCTAGGGGAGGGAGGGGCATACGTCATCAACAAGGGTACCTGCATAATCAATGTTTGCATACCTAACCCTGAATTGTACCGCACGTCTTTATAATTAAAAAAAAATAGTAAAAAGTAAAAATTAAAAAAGGAAAAAAGAAAAGAAAAAAAATGAGGTCTCACTATGTTGCTCTGGCTAGTCTTTACCTCCTGAACTCATGTGATCTTCCCACCTTCATCTCCTAAATTGCTGGGATTACAGATGTGAGTCACCTTGCCCGGATGGATATTGACTTGAGATAGGTGAACTGAGGTGAGATGGGTAGATTTATGAGTTAGTTACTTGATGGAAGAAAGGTGAACTGGGCAGTATAGCATGGTGGTTTTTAAACTAGTAACTCTCAAACTTTAACCTGTGCATGAATCATCTGCCTCCACTTGTAGAGCTGTCCAGTTCACTCTATCAGAATGCAGGCACAGAGTAGACAAAAAAGCAACTCAGGGCGGAGGACTCAACTTGCAGAGGATTCATAGTCCATGTTTCCAAACTTTTTTCCTATTCCTGATTCTTTGTGCTTTCAGGGCAATGAAGAGTAGGAAGTACAATTGTAGCTACCATGTATTGCTTGGCTGTTCTTGATGCTGGAAGCATGTTATCTAATTCTTATGGCACATTATAGTACTGTACCATTATTATTGATGATGGAGAGAAATAAAAAGGAGCAGTAACTTCCCTAAGTTGTTTGTTTGTTTTGTTTGTTTGGGTTTGTTTTTTTTTTTGTGAGTCAGAGTCTCACTCTGTCATCCAGGCTGTAGTGCAGTGACACACTCACGGCCACCGCAGCCTTGACCTGCTGGACTCCGACGATCCTTCTACCTCAGCCTTCCAAGTAGCTGGAATTATAGGCATGCGCCACCATGCCTGGCTAATTTTTTGATTTGTCATAGAGATGAGGTCTCGCCAAGTTGCCCAGGTTGTTCTTGAACCTGCAGGCTCAGGCAATCCTCTCGCCTTGGCCTCCCAAAGGGCTAGGTTTATAGGCCATGAGCCACTGTGCCCGGCCGACTTTCCTAAGTTTAAACAGGAAGAGCAGGGATTTAATCCTGATTCCCCCGAAAACAAAGTCTAGGGTCCAATAGTTCCTTGACAAGGGATAGCAAGGGAGCATTTCAGGGGTGCCTACCATTGTGGTTGGGTGCCAAGAGTACAAGAAGGAAGTGCACTCAGAGAGCTCCTGCAGAATAAGGACCTCCACAGGAGTCTATATCCCTAGTACTAGCCTCACCAAGTGTTTACAGCCAGGTGAGGTATTTAAGGGTAGAAGCTACCTCAGAGAGTATTTCTGCATCTACCTTGTGGCTTATGAGTTACTTGAATTTTTTTAGCAAATTGCTAAAGTCAATTTTCGCCTTTCCCCCAGAGACTGTCTAGGAATTTTTCCATCTGCTGACTAGGAGGAAAGCCCAAACTTAGATATCCTTTTTTAAAATTCTTGATTCAGATTAATTAAGACTGGTGTTAGAGTGCTAAGGCCTAAGAGAGTTTAAGACTGTCTTCAAGGAAAGACAGCCAGTAACAGCCTTGAAATCGAAAACAAGTGTAGTATTTTTGCTGAGTGAGCAGGGAAAAATCGGTTAAAAGCCCTAAAGAACAACTTTTGGACGAACTTTTCATTTTGGCTTGGAAGCAGAAATGAGGTAAAAGGTGACTGCTTTAGGCAGCTTTGCTATATAAGGACAGACAACCTGGTAAATGACTGCTAGTTAGTTGTCTATCAATTTCTCTACTCCCATACGTCTGTCTTTTCCAGACTGTCAGGACAGAGCAATAGTTTAATTTTCGGTGCTCTCAGAATAGCTGACATTGATAAGGCATTCCCAGAAGATTCCGCGTTACTCAGTAATCTTGTCGACATTTTTTTTCACTGGGCAGAAGATTTTCCATACAGAGAGCTGCCAGCTTTCAAAAGCGAGCCTTTGCTTTTCCACCCTGAAATTGGGTGGGAGAACGGGGAGAAGAAAAACAAGATTCCGATCAATGCGAGAGAAGCCTTCCCCCATACCCTTTAAACAACAGGTGGTTTTGCTGTGCAGCGTCAACTCCTTCAGGCCCTGCACGAAATCGGGGGGCAGAGCACCCCTACGCAGTCTCCCCGATCCTGCCGCTTGGCCAGTCCGGCGTGGTTGTCCAGGGGCTCCGGGGCGTCCCCATCCAGGAACGTGGGGTTTTGCGTTTCTCCTCCTCCGTCTGCCTCGGTGCATGCCGCCCCGTCCCCACCCTTCGGTTCTCCAGCGGAGGGGTCATCTTCACCCTGACCCGGTCCTCGGAGGAGTTCCCAGAGGGCTATTTTTAGCGGTGGCTGCTCCCCCTCGAGCTCACCCCGGGGAGGAGCTGCGGCCGCGGAGCAGACGCCGCGCGCACAGCGGGCTCTGGCTTGGCGCGCATTGTGAGCGATGAGGGTGGAGGTGGCACCCGACGCGGCCCACTCCCCCGGCAGAGCCCGCCAGGTGGGCGTCCCCAAGGGGGCGTGGCCCCGTGGCGCCGCGGAGGGAGGATTTCTCTCCCGGACCGGAAGAAAGCCCCGGCGGCGGGCGGCAGCGCTCGTGGGCCGGTCCCGGCGCGGGGTGGTCTCCGCGGGGGAGGAAGTTCCCGGGCCCCGCGGCCTGCGTCACAGCGGGGCTGGCACCGCGGAGCCGGCGGGGCGGGCGGCGGCGGCGGCGGCGTCCCGGGGCCGGGCGCTGGGCGGCGCTGGCGGCCGCGGCCGGGCAGCGCGCGGGGCGGCGCTGGAGGCGGCTCCGTCCGCGGCCGGGGAGGCGGAGGGGAGGAGGGCTGCGGGGCTGGGGCGGTAGCTGCGTCCCGGCCGGGAGCCCGCGAAGAGGACGAGGAGGGAGGCGCCGCGGTGGCCGCGGCCGCAGTGCTCCGGGCGCGCCGAGCCATGAGCAGCGGCCCCGCGGGCGACCCCGCCGTCGCCGGCCGCCGCTGAGCCCGACCCGGAGGCAGCCCCCCGCGCCCCAGCACCCTCTCCGGCGGGCACCCTCGCACCCAGAGGTAAGGGCGCCGGATCCGCGGAGGGATGGAGACGGGCAGCCCGCAGAGGGCCAACCCCGCCCGGTCCGCTAGGCGCGCGGGAGCCGGGACTCGCCCCGCCTCGCTCGCGTCCCTGCCTCCCCCACCCGGCTCTCGGACGGGCGGATTGCGGTGGCCCGCCCGGCGTGTGGTGCCCGGAGCCATCCGGCCTCGGAACCCGCCAGCCCCTACCCCGCCCATCCCGCGCCAGCCCCGCGCTGGGGACCCCAGCCTGGCGACCAGCACCGCGCGGCCGCGGCAGGTTCTGCGGACTGGGCGTGGGCGGGGGTGGGGCGGGGTGGGGGGACACGACGACAAAACGCGCTCGCGGAGGCTACCTTGAAAATCCCTCACACTCCGGGGCCTGTCCCTTCTGGTCTGTCCCCCTCTTGCCGCCTCCGAACCCCTAAAAGTTAGCACTTTGGGGGAGGGAGGGGAATTTGAAGAAAGGAGAGAGCAGCGGCTGCTCACCTGCGAGACCAGGGGACTCTAGAGAGGGGTTTTGCCGATTGGGCGGGCCCCAGAAGCCAGGTGTTCTAGGCCAGCGGTGGAGGCCGGGACCGCTGCCTCCATCCCTAACCGAGGCTCGCGGATCTTTCCCTGTCCAGCGGGTTCCCAGCATCGTGGAGGTTAGGGATGGAGTTGGCAACGCAGAAGCCTCAGCATGCGCTCTGTAGACGCGGACGCCTCTCCGTGCTCCCTCGGTCGGTCCTCCCCTCCCCGCCCCCCGCCACGCCTGCCCGTGCGCGTCAGATTCCAAACAGTTTCTTCCAAACCTCGCACCGTCCCTGGCTTTGCAATAGCCAGGCACCTAGCCCGCATCCTAATGCGGATATTTCAGAGTGTGGGGCCAAACTTCACTTGGCTTCAATTTCCTTAAGCATTTTAAACTCCCGGGAACCCAGTTAGGAAACATTTTCAGGCTCTCATCCTTCTTAAAAGTGAAAAATAAGAACGTAACCGTCTTTGTGGGAGTGCTGGTGTTTGTCAGAGGGAGGCTTGAATTACTCTCCATCTAACGTAGACTTTTGGGTGCGGGGGGAGGACTAGGTAAAGGAAACCGAAGTCCTATTTTAGTCACCTGCTTCTTTCAAGATCGCGGTAAAGAAATGTAGCCTTAACAACGGTCACATTTCCAGACAGGTATGTGGCGGTTCCCAAGGCTTCAGCCTGGACAGGTCATTAACATGCTGTGTAGACCAGAGAGGAGTAAAAGCGATGGTAATCCTCTTGGTTGTCACAACACTGCAAAATCGCCACAGCCAGTCGGTTTTATACATTGTCTTTATTTTGTAATAATTTGTGGAAAACTTGCAAACTCAACACGTATTCTGAACTAAACATTTGCTCAGATGCATAAGCAATGTTATAGACAAAGATAACAGATTAGATTTATGCAACTCAAATCTATGATATTTGAATTTCTTGTGACTTGCTTACATAGGGAAGGCCAAGGGTGAAACTCTGGTTTCCTGTACTTTGGAGTGACTAACTTAAATTCTGTCTTGGGGTCAGTGTGTGTGTTTGTTTCCTGTGAGGGGGAGCTAGGAACAGTTTGGCAAAGATGGATCTTTTCCACGGGTCACACAATAGGTAGGCCCCATCAACCCAATGATTGTATCAGAGATAACAAGCATGTTTAACAATATTCTTATTAATAAAATTATCAAAGCCTTTGTTAATCTCTTATTTCTCAGACTGACTAAGCACTTCATTTAATGAAGTGTGTGTGTGTGTGTGTGTGTGTGTGTGTGTGTGTGTGTGTGTTTAGGGAATGCTTTTAGTGAGAAAAAATGCATTAGGAACTATAAGAGCAATAAATGAAAATTTTCCAGGTATATGAAGTTTCTCTCTTAAAAAGATACAAAGTTAGAAATATTCTTAACTCCTAAGGTGTCCAATTTTTACCAAATTATTATGATTTTAATAGTCTCGTTTTTTTAATAGATGTGGGGTACAATTTAGGAGTATAGTCTAATATATATTTAAATATAATTTATTTAAAAAGTAAATTAGAAGGAGAAAGAGGAGATTCACCTCCCCGAGGGGGGGGGTGACCAAAGCTTAAGAAAACATGGCCTGGCCATAGCTCAGAGTACGTGCTCACACCATAGCTCAACAAGGCAGTGGCCTAGTCTAATATTTTTAAGTGATATAGTCACCTATAACATTATAATAGAGCCCAAGTTTAAAAAAGAGAACTATGCTTATTTTTCCAAGGATTGTATTAATGATTGAATATGGTACATTAATATAATAGGCATCTAATACACATGATCTCAGATTCTTACAACAAACCCTTGAGGTAGAAGTACCATTCAAATTTGACAGAGGAAGGAAGCTCGATTTTGTGGCTTGTCAAATACCATACAGCTAAGTTAATACCTGAATGAGGCCAAGCATGATGTGCTTCCCGCCCCCTCCCCCCATTATTCAAAGCTGCTGCTTCTTTTTTTCTTTTTCTACATACATTTATTGGTAACTTACCATAATGACTGTATGAGGAGTCAGCAGTTATAAAGTCACCTGCCCAAGATTTTCCATGTAAAAAGACTAGTATATAACAGAATTCCAATCAAGGCCATCTGTCTCCAAAGCCCATGTTTTTTGCCACTGATTTTTATTAAATGACTAATTCAGAACTCAACTTGTGGACAATTCACTCCTGCCCCTCAACTCTTTTCACAGCAACTTGGATGGTCTCACAGGCTGCAACATACTCCACAGTGTTATACTTCATTTCTGGAGTGTTGGCTGTATCTCCAGTCCTGGATCACTCAGGAAAGTAAACTACAACAAACAAGGATTACATTACTATGGAAGTATTCCCAAATCCACTTCATTTCTTTTAAAATATCAATCCCTATAGTTTGGCATGGGGTAAAAAGCATGGCCTCAAGATAGGAAAAGCTGATATCCAATTCTGACTGTACTGTGCGGTCTGAGTGTAAATGAACTCACGCTATTCAACTTCTCTGAACTTTAATCTCTGAACCCATGTGTAACCAGGTTAATAAGGCCGACCTTGCTGGATTGTCGTGTGAATTAAATGTAGCAAATCACTTAAGGAAAGCCCCTGTCACCTAGTAGGTGCTCAGTAAGGATTTTTTTTTACATTATTATTTATTATTATTATAAAGATGTGGGGTACAATTCAAGGTTAGGCATACAAACGTTGATTGTGCAGGTACCCTTGTTGATGAGGTGTGCCCCTCCCTCCCCTAGCAGTTTTCCTCAACTGCCAATCCCACCCCCCTCCCCTGTGAGTTTCCCACGACTGCCAATCCCTTTCTTGTAGTATTATAATTGTTCAAGGTCAGCTTATGAGTAAGAACATATGGTACTCTGTTCTTTGCTTCTGAGATAGATCACTGAGTATGATCGACTCTAAATCCATCTAAGTTGCTGTGAAGTCCATCTCAGTAAGGGTTAACACCAGCATATTCTAGCACTGGCTACAATTTCTGCTGTATTTCACTTTCTGTATATTTTACATGCATATAGTGATAGTCATTGCTATCAATGATTCACTCTTCATACAGCTGTACACAGGTCTAATCCAATTTTTGGCATGTGTAACTTTTGAATCACATCCTTTTTTTGTAGTCTTGAGTTAAAAACATGTACTCACCTTTTGTAGTTTTTCCTTTGTTCTACTTTGCATTTGTTTAAACTTTACTAGCAATCTTTCAGTGGATTGGAATTTTATAATTTTTGGCAACCACACTTTCCTGTTTTCTGCCTCTCCTGATTTGTTAGGCTTGCATATCACTCAGTGTATATTCTTTGTTTGGGATAACACATAAATGGTTTCTATTTCCTGAATGAAAGACAAGTCAGATATTCTGAGATCCTTACAATCATTAGGAAGGACACGCAAATTATTTGTCTCTATTACATGGTTGTTGGTGTGCACCTTCCTTGTTATCCCAAGACTTGTTCACTCTGACCTTTTCCACTAATTCAACTGGTACTATATTTACTGGAAGGCCATCATTCTTAAATAAAGCCTTGGTCAATAGGTACCATGTAAGATAGCTATGTGTGATAATAAACTTCTCCCATGGTGTTAGAATGACCTCATTAGTTTGCAAATATATTGAGCCCATCAACAGTATTTGAGTAGTTTGGCAGTTTAGATGGGTAATGGTCCAGATGAATTTCTTTAATTAGAATAGAATTTACCTGAGAGGAAGTAATACCTACCTAGAGAGAAGGTTGAGCTAATGAGCACAGAGGATTTCAAACCACTTCGGTTGGAATAAGGCTAATCATGGTGGAATGTGGAGGGTGGGACTGGAAGTGACCTTCACGAGAGAATTAGCCCAGATAGTCTCACCACAAACAAGAGGAGCAGAAAAATAAAATAGGAAGACTAAAAGAAGTAAAGCATAACTGTAATACCATATGACTGAGGCCTGCTAGATATAAAAATAAAAGAGTGTGTGAGGTCAAGGTAAGTAAGGGAGAGAAACCAGTGTGGCCTTGACCAGCTATCCCAGGATTATGTTCCCACTTGTTCCCAGGGCTGCCACAAAAAGACAGTGAGGTCATCTTAGAGCTTTGTTTACAGTAGATAATTTGGCAGAAATATATTGAAAGTTTCCCAATAATTACAAGGTAGAGAGTAACTAAACTCTTTTCCAATATCAGGCATGAAACAAAACCCTGGACTATCTACTTAGAAGTGAAGCACATTGTCACATGTTTTGGGAGTGACTTTAGTGTCGTTTGTCTGGTTAGATGGGTGTCCTTTAAAATATGGTTCTGTAATCTATGGTGTATCTAACTGAATGGCAGTTGGTAGAAAAATGGTAATATAAAGGCCAGGCTCGGTGGCTCAGCCTGTAATCCCAGCACTTTGGGAGGCCGAGGCAAGTGGATTGTCTGAGCCCGCAGGTTCAAGACCCACCCAGGCAACTTGGTGAGACCTTGTCTCTACAATAAATCAAAAATTAGCCGGGCTTGGTAGCTCATGCCTGTAGTTCCACCTACTTGGAAGACTGAGGTGGAAGGATCGCTGGAGCCCAGCAGGTCGAGGCTGCGGTGGCTGTGAGCGTGCCACTGCACTCCAGTCTGGGTGACAGAATGAAACTCCAACTCAAAAAAAAAAAAAAGAAAAATGGTGATTTAGGTTCAGAAAATAAATAGGGCTCATAAAAGAAAAGGAAGAATTGACAAAATTCAAAAATTAATTTTAAGAAAGTTATATTAAAACTTAGGGAAGTAGCTGAAAATGTTCCAGATGACCAAAGTTTTTTTGTTGTTGTTCTTTGGTTTTTTTTGAGTCTGAGTCTCACTCCGTCTCCCAGGCTGGAGTGCAGGGGCTCACCCACAGCCACCGCAGCTCAACCACTGGGTTTAGGCAATCCTTCCGCCTCAGCCTTCCAAGTAGCTGGATCCAGGGCACCACCATGCCCAGCTAATTTATTTCTTTATTTATTGTAGAGACGGGGGCTCACCAGTTTGTCCAGGCTGGTCTCGAACCCCTGGACTCAGGCAATCCTTTCGCTTCTGCCTCCCAAGGGATTACAGGCATGAGCCACCGCACCTGACTGACTGAAGTATTTTGAGTCAAAGGAATCCAGAGAAGCTATATGTTCTTTAAAGACCTTTTCTTTCTTTCTTTCTTTCTTTCTTCCTTCCTTTCTTCCTTTCTTCCTTTCTTTCTTCCTTTCTTCCTTTCTTTCCCTCCCTCCCTCCCTCTCTCTCTCTCTCTCTCTCTCTCTCTCTCTCTCTCTCTGTCTCTCTCTCTCTCTTTGTTTCTTTCTTTCTTTGTTGGAGTCTCACTCTGTTGCCCAGGCTGGAGTGCAGTGGCACACTCCTGGTCACCACAGCCTTGACCTGCTGGGCAAGGAGATTCTTCCACCTCTGCTTTCCAAGTAGCTGGAACTACAGGCATATGCTACCATGCCCAGCTAATTTTTCTTGATTTATTGTAGGGATGAGGTCTCA
>CAUYQG010023837.1:0-10330 GCA_963574415.1 Tarsius wallacei | reverse complement strand
CCGGGGGGGGCGGACCCTGCTCCCGGGCGGCGCGGCCCGGCCGTTCCCCCCCCCCCACCACAATGGGCGCGCACCCCCCTTCCCCCCCCCCCCCCCCGGCCCCCCTCCCCCCCCCCCCCCCCACTGGCAGCTGGAATGCCGGGGAGAGGCCTCACACCGGGTCTCAGGAGGCCTGGCCTTGCCGATGCGGTCCCCGGTGCCCTGGGACCCCAGCCACACTGCTCCCGGCAGGACAGGAGGGGGTTGTCCAGGGGCAGATCGGGCCTCCTTCCCGCCCTGAGGGCCTCGGCTGCCCCGGGGGGCTGGGAGACTCCGGTTCTGGAACCCAAGGTCCGCCTGCGAGCACAAGCTGGGGCCCTCCAGAGCAGGCGCGCGCGGGTCACAAATCTGCCCCCGTGGGAGCGCTCCAGCGGCACCCGGTCCCCGACACCCGCCGAGACCCAGCGGCCTGGGACGGCCCTGCCAGTGGAGAGGGCGGGGAGGCGGCCGGGCTCGGGACTGTCCGAATCCCCCGGCCCCTCCGCGGCCGCCACGTGGCGGCCCCTGCAAATCCGGGAGGCAGGGCCGGCCTCGCCAGCGCCGGCTCCTGGGGCCTCCGCCAATTAGCGCTCCGGTTAATCACACTTTGAACTCCCCGGGGACGCCGCGGTGGGAGCAGCCCCAGGGCCGCGTGGGAGGGACACGCGCGGCCTCCTCTGTGCCTCGGGCTTCTCCGTCTCCAAAGTGGGCCGCAGCCTCTGCCCTGCGGCGCTCCTACCCATCCTCCCAGGCCCAGGGGTGTGTGTGTTTGCGTGTGTGTTCAGAGGCTGTCATGCAGGCTTTCAACACCCCCGGGAAAGTCCAGAACTTTCCTCGCGGCCACCGCTGTGGCCTCCGAAGCTCCGCTGCCGTAGGAGGATCCCTGAGAGAACAGAAGGGTCTGTCATCCCGTGGGCTCCACGCACTGGGGAGGGGACCGAGAGGCAGGGCTCCCGGCATCTCTGTGCCAAGGCCCACGCGCCTCTCCGTCAGGAAAGATCTTGGAGTGACACCCCTGCCCCCAACCTCTCTCTGGCTGCTCACTGTTTGAGATGGTGCAGACAGCTGGCGGTGACTGGGTGTGACATTAGGGGTGACACAGAGAGTAACACAGCATCAAGTACACCTTCAAATGCCACCCACTGCCAGTGCCGCTGGGCACTGCCAGTTCCAGAAGGGGACCCTGCGTGAGGGCGTGCACAGCACGGGGTCCTAGCCCCATGCCTGATGGCACACAATTCTGTCCTCTTTTGCTGGCAGCCTTGAGGGCCAGAAACAGTGACCTGGGAGGACGTCCTCCCAGTCTCCCTCCTAGGTCCCGTCTACCTTGGGTGACATCAGGTCAGCGTGATGCCCAAGCTCCCTGGCAAGGAAAGCACCTGAAATGACGAAGGGATGCCCACCACGAGTCCTGTGGAGCACAGAGCCGAGGAGGATGAGAGGGCCACGATGTTGTCACCTCGTCAACAACAGCCCTCTGTGCTGGTGCCTCTGCCTCATCTTGGACAAGGACCTGGCCTGGACAAGCCCCCCAGGACAAGGATCTCGCTCCTCCTGCCAACTTTGGTTCCTGGGGAGAAGACAGTCACTCACGAAGGCCTCGGTCTCCACCCAACCTCAAGTCGGTCACCTCCTCCCATGACTCCCCAGGGACCCTCAGGCCGGGGACAGGCAGACACAGCAGGTCAGGAAAGTCCCCAGATGGGCCCTCCCGGGGGAGCAGGTGGCTTCCGGAGGGGCTGCTAGGGACTGCCCTGCGAGAGGGGCCCGGGCAGCTCTGTGCCCCAGAGTTCCCACCCGTCCCCCATGTGCCCTCGGTGCACGGCCGGGCCACCGCCAATTCCCATTGGCATCTGGGTGCAGATGGGCAAACTCCATGGTCTAGGGCTGAGGATAGAGGCCTCTCACCCATCTGGCGGGCGCAGCCTCGCCGGGTGCCCAGCCTCAGGGCCACTGTCCCCACCAGCCCCAGCCAGGGGACGTCTGTCCTTAGCAAGGCTGCTGGGGACTGAGGAGACCTTGTCTCAGCCATGTCCAGGCTCACCTGTGTCTCAACACGCATGCACGCACACGCACGCACGCACACACACACACACACCTCGTCAGACACACCCTCAGCCCCCACACATACACACCTCGCCACTCACACACCTCACCTCACCACTTACACGCCATTATCACAGCACACTTCAACATACATGCACGTCCTCACACACGTCTCAACACACACACCCTCACCACTCATCTCAACACACACACCTCACCTCATACCCTCTCAACACACACACCCTTACCACACATACTCCTTTACCACCACGCACCTCACCACACACACATCTCACCACACACACCATCACCAAATACACACCTCCCACACACACACCTCACCTCACACACCCTTGCCACTCACACTCCATTACCACAATACACTTCCACACATATACACCTCACCACACACACACCTCACCACACACACACCCCCTCACTCACCAACACATTTCTGCTGAACTGAAGTGAGGCAACTGCTTGCTCTCTCTGTGCCTCAATTTTCTCCATCTTTAAGGGAGGTCGTAACCTGCACCCTGAACTGTTCCTTCCCATCCTGCCATGCCTGTGAGTGCTGGAGAGACAGAGAGACAGAGGGACAGAGAGAGAGAAACCGAGGGACAGAGAGAGACAGAGGGACAGAGAGTGACAGTGGGACAGAGAAACAGAGAGGGACAGTGCCCCCTCTGCACTGTCACTAGAGAAGAGTCTTTGTCTAGGGTGATCACGTCTATTTCTGGAGAGAGTGTAGGTGGGGGAGTCATGTGGACAAGGACTGAGCCCTAGCTACCCCATGCTGGCCGCGGGTCTTGGGCAAGTGACCGGCCAGGTAGAGGTGGTGACGCCTCCCAGGAAGCCCAGAGGTTGCATGTCCAACCACAGTCCACATTCTGGACTGGCACTGCTCGGATGGCCTAGGGCATGTATTCATGTCCTCTGGGTGAGGGCCCAGGCAGGAAAACCAGCTCATGAGAGTATCGGGCTATTCAGCTTGTCTCCAGGCGGGGGTCCTCTGTCGCCAGTTCCTGTCATGGAGGGCTTTGCAAGCTGGGTGGCCCTTTCAGAAGTGGTGCTGTCAGGAGGGCGCTGAAGGAAGAAGGGTCTGCCTCTCCCCGAGCCCCGCCGTGCCTTCACCCATCTCCATCCCTGGCCAGGATGCCAGGGGGACCCTGCAGAGGGCCACGGTCTGAGGACCCTTGAAGACCACTCGCTCATGGTTTGTGGGTCTCTTTTCTTAATATCAAGAAACGGAAACAAACACAGGCCTGGCTGCTCAGATTGGAGTAGGGGGTTAGGCCATCCTACACGTGAGAGGCACTGTGGAACTTGCCTGAAAACAAAAAAAACCCTGTCCTTCAGGGAGGGCCACACAGCCAGCTGGGAGACAGAACAGAGTCTTTCTAGACAGAGCACAAACTAAGGGACTACTTGGGGGAGTCTGGCAGGCTTCCTGGAGGAGGTGAGGCTGAAGGGCAAGCAGCACTGGCCAAAGGTGGAGGAAAGGGGAGGGTGTACAGAGCAGGGAGCGAGCAGAAGTCCTGGCCCAGGCTCCCAGGCCACACAACCTAAGCTTTGTCCTGACTCCCTCGCCTGGGCGCGTCACTGAGCCTCTCTGTGGCTGTGTCCTCTTTTGTAAACTGAGGGTTATGGCCCATGGGGCTGGGCGAGATGAAGGCAGTGAGCACACGTTGCATGCCGGGAGCAGGACCCTGGGCGCAGGGTGTTTGTCGTGTGGCTCCCGGGCACCACCGTGGTGACCACAGTCAGTTCCACGCAGCCTTGACCGAGCTTCTGCGGGGCAGGGCTGCACCGAACCAGATCAACGTCAGCAGGCACACCTGTGGTCCGAGCGGCAGGGCCGCTGAATACATGTCCTAAGCCAGCCGAGCAGTGCCAGTCCAGAGGGTGGACTGTGGTTGGACTTGCAACCTCTGGGCTTCCTGGGAGGCGTCCCCACCTCTACCTGGCCGGTCGCTTGCCCAAGACCCGCGGCCAGCATGGGGTAGCTAGGGCTCCGTCCTTGTCCACATGACTCCCCCACCTACCCTCTCTCCACTTGACTTGTGGCGCCCGGAGCCCATGCTCCAAGCTGGCGGGCAGGCTGCCCACCCCACTCCCTCTCCGGCCTCCCCGGGTCCCCCTGTGTGGACATGTCCTGAAATCCAGCTAGTGGACTTTCTCCCATTTTCCACGAAAGCCTGCCCCCTCCCGTCCCTGTGCCTCTACATTTCTGTGCCCGTTGCCCGCTGGGGCACAGGCCCACCTCGCCCACGTGCCCCTCTGACCCCTGCCCTGTGGCACCATGGCTGATCAGGCCTGGTGGGCATGCCTGTGTCCCGCCCAGAGGAAGGCCAGCCTATGGCACCCACCAGGCCCCTCTGAAGAGTTGGCCCGTCCCTCAAAAACCAAACTTAGAATTGTAAAAAGTCAGTCATTTGCGGTGTAGAAAGAAACAGTCTACATTGCTGAACAGCTAATGAATGGTTCAAAGTGAAGCTGCAGCGGGTGACGGGGTGACTGTGTCGCCCATGGGCCTCACCAAGCTGGGCTGAGGTGCCTGCCCAGGGCCGGGGCAGAGCCCAGACTCCACTGGCCATCAGCCTCAACCGGCTTCCATCCTCATGACAGGGCCTCTCCGGCAGGGCCTGGGGGCCGGCTGGAGAAAGACGGGGTCTCTGCCCACTGCTCCCTGCTCCTCTCTCCTCTGCTCATTTCTGCCTCGTGGCTGGCTCACGGCGGAGAAGAAGCAGACTGTTGTTTCCACAGAAATGGAAGAGTTTGGCATCCTTTTTTAATTTTTTAAACTCAGTAGATAAACATGCCTACAACTGGGAAACAGAATGCCCAGTGTGGCCTGCTGGAAGCTTCTGAGGGCACAAGCGGCCTAAGATTGACCTCCCCCTCAGCCAGGGGCTCAGAAGCCCCAGTCTCCCTCCTCGGTACGTGTCTTCATTCCTTCGTCTAGAGGGCAGTGGGGGAAGGGGCTGCCTCTCCCCCAAGGAGGTGCTGGGACAGCTCCAGGGAGCCTGTGTGTGTCATCGCCCCGTACCTCCAGCACAGGGGTCAGGAGGCCAGAGGGGACCCCATGGAGGGCCAGGGTGTAAGATCCTTTGTAAACCTTGGTCTGGGGTCTGCATGGTTTTTATGATGGGTTAAATTCATTCATTCCCTCAGACCAGCCCTGAGGAAGTGCAGAGATCAGCTCCGGGGAGGCACTCCTGTCGGCTGTGCCCAGGACGCAGACCGGTCATCCATACTCTGCAGGGCACCTCAGGCAGCTTCCTTTGATTGAAGCTCCCACCTGGGAGGGGAGCCCTTGAAAGAAAACAATTCCTCACCCCTGCTTTACCCAGAATAAAGGACTGGACACCAAGGCCAGACGCAGGCTCAGGCTGGCGCTCTTGGGCCGCCCCAGGCCGGTGTGTTGCCCCACACTGCTCCCTTCAGGCCAGACTTCTAGAAAGGGCTTTGGCTCATCTCTGCATGTTGTCTCTGCACCTGATCAGGTCCTCTCTTCCCGCCGTTGCCCAGTGCTCACGTCCTGGCCGCTCCCCACAGCCTCTCTGGCTCCTGCCCCCCTGAAAGGCTGACCCTCCAGCAGCTCGTCCTCCTGGAAGCTCACCCAACTCTGGCATCCAAATCTTCACCCTCTGGACCTCCTGCTTCTCCGAGGGTCCTTCCTGACTGGCATGGGCTTCCCCAGGACCTGTCCTAGGTCTCCCCTCCCCGTGTGGCCTCTCCCCTCCGAAAGGGTGTGCGTGGGGAGGACACGGTCTCTTTCCACCCATTTCCGCACACTCCACCCTTCCACAGGCTTGGCCATGGATCTCTGCTGAGATCAGGGTCACATTGGCCACCGTGGCACCAGGAAGGCTTTGTGCCACATTCCCAGCGGAGTCCTGGCTCTGCCCTCACCTGCTGTGAGCCGTGGCCACTTAAAGCAAGCTTGTTGTGTCCAGTGAGCTCCCCTTACCGGGCTGTGGAGAATAACCCCAACCCCAGAAACACGCTGGATGGTGTTCTAAATGCGCTCCTTTATGAGTTCCCCTCATCCTCACAGAAATTCCTACAGGATGGATAGATCATCACCTCCCTCCTGGAGCGGCACAGAGAGGTGAAGAAACTTGCCCAGGACCACACAGCTCCCAGGTAGCAAATCTAGAGTTTCAACCCAAGCAGCTCTGACTCAAAAATCTAAACCACCTCCTAGATTTGATATGAAGATTAAAGAAGGCTCAATACCAAATACCTAAACGCCTCTCCACCTGGCCCTGTTTTATGACAATAAAATCCTCATGAAAGCCAACCAATTTTCAAGATTCAGCTCCGGTCACTCTTCAGGTTCTCACTGGGCTCTGCGTGTATTTCTCTAGTAGCTACTGAGGGCCTACTATGTGCTGTGAATTGCAAAAGGTTTTTTTTTTTTTTTAAGTCAAGGTCTCACTCTGTCTCCCAGGCAGAAGTGCAGTGGCATGATCACCCTGATCAAGGCCCATGGCAGCCTCGACCAGGAGGCTCAGGCGATCCTCCCACCCCAGCCTCCTGAGTAGCTGGAACTAACAGGTACATACCACCATACCCAGTTTTTTTTTTTTTTTCTTGCAGAAACGACCTTTCGCTATGTTGCCCAGGCTGATCTTGAACTCCTGGGCTCAAGCAATCCTCCTGCCTCAGCCTCCCAAAATGCTAGGATTGCAGGCGTGAGCCACCACACCCAGCTGTGTAGGGTAATTTAGATACAGCATCTCTAATCCAGCAATAGCAACCCTGGAGAGTAGAACTTGATGTCCCCCCGTTTTACAGCTGAGGAAACCGAAGCTGAAAGAGCATTAGTGAGAAGCTGGGCCAGGGTCAGGCTTCAGGTATATGTGGCTTCAAAGCCAGAGGTCATTCCTTCCATGGCCTCTCATCATCCCGTGGTGATGGCACTGCTTTCTGGTTTCCGGGTTTGACCACCAGACTCTCACCCCTCTGAGATCGCTCACATCCATGTCCCCAGCTTCCCACGCAGCATGGGGCAGGTGACAGAACTCCATGCTCTTGAGGTAGCTAAGCGGATGAGCGGTGAATGGATGCATTTGCCGACTAACCAGTGTACCCTTCTGGCCAGAAGCACCCAAAGGCCTTCGCCCCAGAAATTCGGCGGCTTCTGGCCCCAAACCGGGGCACGCCACCACCACAGAAAGCTCTACAACTCTCTTTCTGCGGAATGCGGTGCCCCCACTCCCCAAGTCCCTTTCTCTGGCGTCCCCGACCCCAAGTTTGACCCCTGCAAAGCCTCCATGCCACATTCACCAAGTACAGAACTGTCCGCCTCGCGAGCACTGTCCTCGACAGTGCCTCCTCTTGCTCTCAGAAGGCGCTGGCCCTGCCGGCCCTCAGCCCTGAAGACCAAGGCCTGTCCACACGGGCAGGCAAGTCCACCTGCAGCCACAGGAACAGGCAGGAGCAGCCCCTAGAGGCAAATGGCTGTCCTTCCCACAGGCTTGAAGGCTCTGGAACAAGCCCCACCCTGCTGAACTGTCCTCTCTGGGAAGTGGCCGTCTCTGGGCATTTCCTTCCCTGGAGACACTTCTGCCGTGCTGCTGAGTTGGAGCCTCTGCTCCTAATGGCCTCCGGCCTCCTCCTGGGATCTGTTTTGGGAAATGGTGCCTCAGTCTTCCCGGTCCCCAGGCCTGTGTGCTCAGAGTCTCCTTGTTCGCCACGTGCAAATCAGTCCCCAAGTGCTGCAGATTTCTTCCAGATGGCTTGCTCCTGCGCTCGTGCCCGGCCTGTTGGTCTCTCCAGGCTTCTCTCTCCCCGGCCCTGCCAGGCGCCCTGTCCCCCAGCCCGTCCGGCCATCAGCACCCTCCTCTTCACAAGGCCTCATGCTTCCTCGCCTCGGACCTAGAATTCAACACAACCCGCCACTGGCTTCTGATTTTCCAGCAGCCCCTGAGTCCCCGGGTGCCCTCCCCACCTCCAGGATCCCCCACTCCCACCCCAGCTTCTCCCTTTTTCAGGGAGGGAGACGGAAGACGGTTAAAAATAGAAGAAATCAAAGTGTGGAGGCTGAAGCCAAGTACTGCTCAGCAGGAAGCACTGGGAAGCTCGATCTCCCTGCAGGAAGGCCTCCCCCCGGCGGGCTCTGCCCTCCCCGCTCTGCCTCCTCCGTATGTTCAAACCCTGCCAGACTCGTATCCAGCTGGTAGAGATGATGTTCAGACTGCAGGCGGCTGGCAGTGCCCAGGGGGCGGGCGGGAGGAGCTTGG
This sequence comes from Tarsius wallacei, assembly GCA_963574415.1. Taxonomy (NCBI): domain Eukaryota; kingdom Metazoa; phylum Chordata; class Mammalia; order Primates; family Tarsiidae; genus Tarsius; species Tarsius wallacei. Next base: position 2,015 of record CAUYQG010023837.1, on the reverse strand, counting down.
AGGATTCAGGAACGGCCCTGCCGGCTCGGTGGCCACCACCTTGCTGTGCTGAGGGCACACGGGTCAGAGCACGCCATGGACCCTCCTGTGAGCAGAGGCCCGAAGGAAGCAGGGCGGGAGGGAGGTCAGGGCAGGGGACAGGGTTGACCGATAAAAGGCAAGACGCCCAGATCCGGTTGAATTCCAGATCAACTGAAGCTAATGTGCCAGTCTAAGTACGTCCCGGGCGATATTGGGGATATACTTATGCTACACGATTGATGTGCTGTCGATTTGACATTCAAGTCTCACTGGGCACCCTGTGTTGTTTTTCTTCGCTTGTGTGCTTAATCTGGCATCTCTAGGTCTGGAAACCCTGGTATGCCTATTCCCCATCCACAGCTGCCCTCCAGCCCAGCCGAGGGAGACAGGAAAAGGTGAGAGTATGTAGCAGTCTCCTAGAGTTGCCATAACAAAGTATCATGAACTAGGTGGGCTTAGAAACAATAGCAACAATGTATTGTCCAGAGGCTGGAAGTCTGAAATCAAGGTGTTGACAGAGCCATGCTCTCTCTCTCTCTCTCTCTCTCTTTCTCTTTCTCTCTCTCTCTCTCTGAAGGCTCCAAGGAAGGACCCTGGCTGGCATTCTTTGGCTTGTAGACACATCACTCTGATGTCTGCCTCAGTGGTACATGGCATGTGTGTTCCCGGGTCTCCGTTTTCTGTGCCTACAAGGACACCGGTCATTGGAAGAGAACCCACTCTAATCCAGTGTGATTTCATCTTGACTTGATTGTATCTGCAAAGACCTTATCTTCAAATAAGATTGCATTCTCAGGTTTTAGGTAGACACAGATGTGGGGGTCCATTCCTCTTCCTCCTCCCTTCCCCCTCCTCCTCCTCCTCTTCCTTCCTTTTCCTCTTCCTCTCCTCCTTCTCTTCTTATTCTTCAAGTTGGGTCTCACTCTGTCACCCAGGCTGGAGCACAGTGGCATGACCACAACTCACCGCAGACTTGACTTCCTCAAGCGATCCTTCTGCCTCAGTCTCCTGAGTAGCTGCTAAAGGCACACACCACCACATTCAGCTAGTTTTTTTTTCTATTTTTCTTTCTTTCTTTTTTTTTTTTTTTTTTTTTATTGTAGAGACGAAGTCTTTAACTCCTGGGTTCAAACGATCCTCCGGTCTCAAAGTGCTGGGATTACAGGCATGAGCCACTGCTCTCAGCCCTGGAGGGACATTCTTCAACCCAGTACAAGTGAGCTAAGTATGGCTAAGTATGGCTTCATTCTGCAGTCAGTCACACCCACCTCACTGAAAATGCTCAGATCCAGATGACCACAAAACAGACCCGAAAAGAAGCGTCAAATATCTAGCTCAAAAAGTCCACAAGACCAACTCCATGTGACTCCAGGACAGCGAGGGCTGGCACTCAGTGACACTTCTGCCCCAGTGAGGAGGCCAGAGCTGCCTCTATTCTTCTCCTGCCCCAGAAACAAGCTGAATGCCACCAACACCGCTACTAGAAAGCTCTAGAAGTGATGTGTGGATGCCTGGGGCCCCTAGTCAAGTCTGTGCAAGGCTGAGGTTTTGTGAGAGGCCAGGTTCCTTCAGAGGAAAAGGAAACTGCCTCCAGCTCAGACCCAGGGTTCCCCAGCCCAGCCTAGATTCCTTTCTGACAAGTGCCACAGGAAGGACTTCAAGGCTGGAGAAAGTGTGTAGGCTTCTGACGGCCTCAGCAGGCTAACGAGTCAGGAGCTGACGCTCCCTCCAACACCCCAGAGGCTCCTGGAATCCCACTGAGTTCCCGAGGACCCAGCCTCTGCCTCCCCAACAAATCCACACCGCAGCAGAACTGAGACTCAGGCTGGGGTCCTTCACTTGTCATCTGGGGCCTCTCTGGGTGGAGGAGTCCTCACTTCAGCTACCTAATAATCACTAATTAAGTAATGGAGCCCCCAGCTGGGTGGGCATAATAAATAGTAACAAAGTAGAGAGTAGTTCATAACTTAATGCATTAAAACCAGCAACTAGCC
>CAUYQG010023834.1:0-25189 GCA_963574415.1 Tarsius wallacei | reverse complement strand
AGATCTAAAAATTGACCTTCCATACGACCCTGCAATCTCCCTTCTGGGAATATTCCCAGAGAAACTCAAATCTCTCTATGAAAAAGATACCTGCACATGCATGTTTATTGCAGCACTCTTCACAATAGCAAAAACATGGAGCCAAATGCACTGCTCATCAAAAGTGGACTGGATTTAAAATGTGGTAAATCTACATGATGGAATATTATGCGGCCACAAAAAAGGATAAAATTATGAACTTTGCAGCAACTTGGATGGACTTAGAGTCTATAATACTGAGTGATCTATCACAGAAACAAAGAACAGAGTACCACAAGTTCTCACTCATAAGTGGACCTTGAACAATTATCATAATACTATAAGAAAGTGATTAGCAGAAGTAGAAAACCGCCAGAGGAGGAGGGAGGTAGGATTGACAGTAGTGGAAAACTGCCGGGGGTGGGGTGGGTGGAGCAACCTCATCAACAAGGGTGCCTGCATAATGAATATTTGTATACCTAACCCTGAATTGTACCCCACATCTTTAAAATAAAAAATTTAAAAATTTAAAAAAATCAACTCTAAATGGATCAGAATGGAAATAAATGTAAAACCTCAAACTGTAAGAATTATAGAAGAAAACATAGAAGACACACTTGTGCAAATAGAAGTAGGCAACCAATTCATGATCAAATCCCCAAAAATGAACAACATAAAAGCTACAATAGATAAGTGGGCTCTCATCAAACTGAAAAGCTTCTGCAAGGCAAAAGAAACCATACAGAGAGCAGGGAGACAAACCACAGAAAAAACATTTGCTAATTATATATCTGACAAGGGTCTAACATTCAGGATCTACAAGGAACTCAAATAAGCCAAAAGGAAAAAAAGCAACCCTATTAAAAAGTGGGCAAAAGACATGAATAGAAACTTATCAAAAGAAGACAAATGAGCAGCCAGCAGACACATGAAAAAATGCTAAGCCTCACTAATTATCAGAGAAATGCAAATTAAAACCACATTAAGGTGCTACCTAACTCCATTAAGGATGCCCATCATTAATAAATCAAAATACCACCAGATTCTGGCATCGGTGAGGAGAAAAGGAAATGCTTCTTCTTCTTCTTTTTTTTTTTTTTTTTGAGAAAGCAGGATTTATTGAGGACAGAAAAGCTCCCATGGTGGTAGGGGACCTTAAGGGGTTGCCCCAGGGAACGTTTCTACACTGTAGGTGGGAGGGCAAATTAGTCCAACCTCTATGGAAAACAAATGTGGTAGTTTTTAAAAGAACTAGAAATTGACCTTTCATATGAACCAGAATTTCCCTTTTGGGAATACACCCAGAGAAACTTAGATCATTCTACAGAAAATAGATACCTGCACACACATGTTTGTTGCCTCACTATTCACAATGGCAAAAATGTGGAACCAGCCCTGCTGCCCATTGAAAGTGAACTGGATAAAGAAAATGTGGTACATATACGTGATGGAGTATTACACAGCCATACCGTTTTCCACCATGTCTGAAAGGGAAATGCTGTCCCACATTTTTAAGACTGTGCATTATTTTTCAAATGCTTTGAATGTTCTTCTCCAATACTTGTCACTTTGACTGACTTTATTTTTTAGTCATCAAATACATGGTCTTTATTAATATGTCCATTAAATAATCAATCTATCTACTCAACAATTTACTCTCAGAACGACCTGAGAGTAAAATGGGGGGGAGGGGACACAACAGTCATTAGATTGAATTATGTTCTAAATAACCTATTTCACAATAAGTTCTTGTTGATTTTCTTCATTTTATGGTATAAAGTCCAGTACTTACAGAATTCTATCACTGTGTGTTGAACATTTTGCTGAAATTTACAGTTCTTCGTGGTAATTATAAGTTTTTTCACATTTAACAAATGTGGTAATATAGTATTCCTTCTTATGAAAAAACAATTACCAACTCATAAATATTAATCTTATTTTCCTTTTGCCATGTACTACACCTCACCCAAGAGCTCTGATCAAATGCAGAGTATGCCTTCTGATGTCAGGCTAATGAAAATGCTGCCTCTAAAATAGTAAAAGCAGACTATTTTGCATTCAAAATAGGCAACACACAATTTTATTTACAATGTGTCTGGTTATATAACATTCATCATCTTCAAAATATAATGTGTAGTTCAAGTACATTTTAAATCTAAATATTTGCATAAATGCACATTTAAAACAGATTCAGCCTTTTTTATGTAAGGCTACATGCAGGTGTGGTACCTTTGGTGAACTACAATAAAAGAAATTCCATAAAGATGAATTTAGTCTGATAACTGGAACCCCCAGTAGTACATTGTAATAATCAGAGCTTTAAATGCAATAATGTTTAGAAATTGAGCTGGCACCAGGGAGACTAAGTTCTCAAGTCAATATTTGAAAATTGGAGCTGTTGTGTGAAATGAAGTGCTAAACTGGAAAACTGCCAACAGCTGAAGGCCCACATGCAGGGGCTGTGACTGAGAAGATACAGAGTTTACAAACAAAGCTAAAGAGGGAATCCTGGGGAGCATGTGTCTGATTATCAGGTCTAGTATTAGTCCAGCCTTCAGACTGTCCTGTTATTGCTCTAGTTCTCTTTTGTCCACAGATCCTTTAGTTTAGAATTCCTGTTCTCCTAAATGAACTTATTACTTACTATTAGCTTCTCTTTGGAGTCAAGGAAGTATAGAAAGATACAATTATATTTTTGGTGGCAGTAAGGGCTTAGTTTTTGTGTCAACTCTGTTAATAAACATCACATCATTGTACAAGATTCAGAAATATATTTAAAACAAGAGTGAGAAAAACGCAGAGTGAGAGAGCATTCCATGAATGAAGTGACCAAAAAAAAAAAAAAACAAAAACATTTCTGGTAGAAATATTGAATGCATTCTAAATTAAGATATGTAAATTAATTAAGTATGTGTCAGTTCTCTCTTCCATCTGGTACAGAATCTTACACTCCTTCTCCTTTTAAGTATTTTTATATATCCCTCATAGACACACCAAAGTGCTATAGTGTCTTCTTGGGGATGAAGAGATAAGAGGATAAGAGACCTGATATTGTTTCAGTCACAGTTCAGTCAGGAAAACAGACCCTATGCTAGGTAATTCATTAGAAGAAATTTGATATGTGGAATAAGATATAGAGGTGTTGGAAGAGCTAAAAGGCCAAACAGAGAACTGTGAGGCAACTCATAGATTATCAACAACAAAAAGCATCCACAACCCCAAAGGCTGAAAAGACATAGAAATGAGAAGTCATGACCAGATATGAGAAGCTGGTCACTGTGGTGGTTGTTTGAAACAAGATAAAATCTGCCCAGATGAAGAGAAACCATGAAAATAAGTGGTTTTTGACAGGAAATGAAGTCATGGAGGAGACACAGCCTATGCCAGAGATGTTACTCAAACAAGAGTTGGATGGGCAAGGAGGCATTGTCCCTGTCTCCTACCCTCCAACCTCCAACCAATGGCTCCCACTGGCCAGACCTGGTGGGAAACCAGGAACAAGAAATGTTTGAACTGTTTAGTGCTTCAGTTTCTTGTTCCTATCTTGGGAGGTTGTGTATTTCCAGGAATTTTTCCATTTCCTCTAGGTTTTCTAGCTTACTCGCATGTAGCTATTCATAGTAATTGCTGATAATCTTTGTATTTCTTCAGGGTTGGTTGTAACATCACCTTTTTCATTTCTTATTGTGCTTATTTGGGTTTTCCCACTTTTTGTTGTTAATCTGAATAAGAGTCTGTTAGTCTTATTTATTTCTTCAAAGAACTAGCTTTTTGTTTTATTAATCCTATGTATTTTTTAATCTCTATTTTGTTTAGCAGGGATTTTGCTTTGATTATTTCTGTTGTCTTACTGGTTTTGGGATTGGATTGCTTTTGTCTTTCCAGCTCCCTTAGGTGCAATGTTAGAATGTTTGAGATCTCTATTTTCTTAATGTGTGTTTGCAATGGTATAAACTTCCCTCTCAGCACTGTTTTCTTGGTGTCCCAGGAGTTTTGGAATGTAGTGCCTTAGTTTTTATTTGTTTCTAGGAATCTTTTTATTTCTGTCTTGATTTCTGTGTTAACCCAAAACTTGTTCAGAAGCAAGATGCTTAATTTCCTTATATTGGAAATTAAGGGAATTCTTGTTGATAATGATATTTATTTTTAGTCTGAGAAAATGCTTAGTATGATTTTGACCTTCTGAAATTGGTTCACCCTTGATTTATACCTCAGCATTCATTTAACCAAAGAGGTAATTGATCTCTATAATGAGAACTACAAAACACTGCTCAAAAAGAAAAAAAAAAATCAAAGACAGCACAAACAAATGGAAGAATATTTCATTTTCATGGATTGGAAGGTATCAATAATGTCAAGTTGTCCATTCTACCCAAGGCAATCTATAGATTCAATATAATCCCTATCAAACTACCAATATCATTTTTCATAGACCTAAAAAAGACAATACTGAAATTCATATGAAAGCAAGAGTCCAAATAGCTAAATCTATTCTCAGCAAAAAGGACAAAGCTGAAGTCATCATACTCCTAGACTTCAAACTTTACTATAATCCTACAGTAATCAAAACCATGGTACTGGCACAAAAGTAGAAACATAGACCAATGGAACAGGATAGAGAATCTGGAAATAAAACTGTGGACTTTCAACCAACTTATCTTTGACAAAGCAGACAAAAATAAACACTAGGGAAAGGAAACCAAGTTTAGCAAATGGTGCCAGGAAAACTGGCTAACCATCTGCAGAAGAATGAAACTGGACCCCTACTGATCACCATATACAAAAATTAACTCAAAATGGATAAAGGGCTTGAATGTGAAACCTAAAATTACAAGAATGTAAGGAAAAAACTTAGGGAAAACCCTCCTGGACATCAGAGTAAGCAATTAATTCATGGCTAGGTTCTGAAAAGCAAATGAAACAAAATCTAAAGGTGACAGGACCTTATTAAACTTAAGTGTTTTTGCACACAAAAAAATTGAGAGAGTGAAGTGATGACCCACAGAATGGGAAATATATGCAAGCAATGCATCCAACAAAGGCCTAACACCCAGTATCTATAAGTAATTCTATAAGGAAAAATAAATAAATAACTACATTAAAAAGTGGGCAAAAGACATGAACAGATACTTCTCAGAGGAAGACATCCAAGCAGCCAACAAACATATAAAACAATGCTCACCTTCACTAATGATCTGAGAAATGCAAATTAAAACTACAGTGAGATACCATCTTACACCAATCAGGATGGTCATTATTCAAAAGTCTAAAAACAACAGGTGTCAGTGATGCTGTGGAGAAAAGGGAACACTTCTACACTGGTGGTGGGAATGTAAGCTAGTTCAACCTTTGTGGAAAGCAGTGTGGTAATTTTTCAAAGAACTAAAAATTGAGCTACCACCTGACCCAGCAATCCCAATTCTGGAAATACACCAAGAGGAACATAAATCACTCTACCAAAAAGATACTTGCGTGCATATGTAATTGTAGCACTACTCATAATAGAAAAACATGGAACCAACCCACATACCCACTGAAAGTAGACTGGATAAAGAAAATATGGTACATATACAAGATCGAATACTACACAGTCATAAAGAACAAAATCATGTCCTTTGCAGCAACATGGATGTGAACTATCTCAGGGAAAAAAAAAAAAACCCAAAAAACTAAATACTGCATGTTCTCACTCATAAGTGGGCACTAAACAATAGGCACAGGGGCACAGGGGTAGGAACAACAGATGCTAGGCACTGCTGAAGGAGGGAGGGAGGAAGGGAAGATAGAGATACAAAACCACCCATTGGGTACCATGTCCAACACTGATGTGGGGAGAGCTTGCTGAAAGTCCAAACTTCACCTTTATGCAATATACTTATATAGCAAATTGGCACATGTACCCCATGACTCTAAATAAAATCTTTAAAGAAGAAATGCTTGGAGATGTAGTTTTCAGGATCAGTCTTCTAAAATGTGGAATAAAACAGCAAAGGTAAGAAATGAATCTGAGAACAAAATGGCAAATCACTGATACAGTCATACATCCAGTCAGAAAAAATTCTTATAAATGAGTAGAAAAGTAATAATTGCATTTGTAGTGTTTTTTTCTCCCTAAAACTTCCTCCCAGTATAAAAAAAAATCTAATCTCGTGGTGAGAGGTTGTGACATGGAGTTAAGGGATACAAAGTTTCTCTAACCCCAGTGACAACCCTTTGTCCATCATGAATTCCTAGACTTGTGTAAATGTGATTCCATCAATCAGGCAAGTTTTGGCCAAAGGCTTACAGTGTAGGGAAGTGGGGGAGGTAGATACTTAAATATAATTTCATAAATAAAGTGTTGAGCTACAGGTAAGCCTTTACAAAATAAAGTGCTCCATTTGATTGTACAAACTGTAGACTTCAAACACACACATACACAAGGAAATTCCCAGAAACAGGAGAACAGCAAGAACATATAGTCAAAAAGACCCCTCAGAGAGAGAGGAGGTTTCTGAGCATAGTGTTAAAGATACAGGCAAAATTAATAGAGTAAAAAAAAAATAGTAGTTTTTTTCCGGTAAAAGCAAAAAGAGAGTCAAGGCACAAATAAGTTGGCCTCTTCTTGATTCAATGAGGCAGTTATTCTGATTAGAAAAGAGGATATGAGTTAGGGAGACCAGGAGCAAAAGGTGATTTAACATTTTCACAGAATTACATGATTAACAGAGACTAAAGCATCATGTGGTCAGCAGATATTTTTCAGTTTTTCTGCGCCAACGCACAAATATCAGTAATGGTGGCCATGATTCAGGGTGGACGAGGCAAGTATAACATCTTTAGGCCCCTCACTGCTCTCTCCCCCCTCATTGATAATCATGGATCTACAACAATTTCCTGCTCAGCCATCTCCAACAGACACATTCTCCTTAAGAAGCTTTGGAGAACTGATGGATAGATAGATGGATAGATAAAGCAAGTACTTTAATAAAACAATTTTTCCAACTTTATGTTTGAAAATTTTCATAATAAAATTTGGGTAGACAAAAGCACAGGAGTATTTAATTTCCTTTCTTAGAAGAATTCAGAAAATTCTTCTTCTAATCTACTTCTTGATGTATTTTAAATATGTTCCCTCCTTCCTTTAGCCATTCTTCATCCCTATGGCAAATTCATTGTATAATTATCAAATATATCCTTATTTTTTCATACATATCTCTATAGCCTCCATAATTAACTTACAATTCATTTAATAGGAACAAAAGTGATATCTACTTGCATTTATTTACCCGGTGAATGTTAACACTTACTTTTTGCTTTTTCTTTGGTGTCTTATGAGCCTTGTTCAAATTATTCAGTTGCTGCACAAGCAAAAGGTTTTAAAATTATCATCAGATACTTATATTTAAAAAAAAATTGTCTTGCAAATTAATATACTTGATTACATTTAACATAACGTTTTAGCTCCTATGGAATGCCCTTTTTTGACTTTTTTTAATCCATGACGTTATTCACTATATAGTAATGGCAGTCCACTGTGTTTTCATGTTTCTATTAAATATTTCAATTTATCTTATGAACATGAGTTTTATTTTTAGAGTAGAAAGTATTCGCTTTATTATAGTAGAAGAATAGGCTGAGGAAGCCTAAAATGAAAATGGCATATTTTATAAATAGGTAATAGTATCCAAAGACAGTTTTACTGCCTAGCAACCTCCAGATTTAATGTTATATAAATAAAATATCCATTTTCTATCAATGTGCTACCATTTGCAGTCATGCGAACTGAATTTTGCAACTGTTCATGGATTGATATAAAAACATAGGCTCCAATTATTTAAGCAAATATTAGAACGCAGTTTTTCAGCTGTACAGAAAGAAGTATGATCTCACAATCAACTACCAAACATGAGTACATATTTTTATACTTCATATTCAGATTATTTGAAAACAATGCACAGATTAGATATCATTTAGTTCCCTTCAACATTTGTCGGACCCTTACTAGTGTTGTGGGTCAGTCAATAGGAGAGACTGAATTGTTCATCTATATATTAACAGAGCCCACTATATGATGAAATAGACAAATTTATGCAATTTACAAAATACTTTTTCTGAGCTTCCAGATATTGTCCTCTTTCTATCTACTTTAGCTAACTATGGTAGACAGAATAATGGCCTCTTAAGATGTCTATGTCCTTGTCTCCAGAAACTATGAATGTGTTACCTTACATGGCAAAAGAAACTTTTCAACGTGATTAAACTACGGAATTTGTGACAGATTTGCCTGGGTTATCCAGGTGATCCCAATTTATCACAATGGTTTTTATAAAAGTCAGAGAAAGAGATGTGATGGCAGAAGGAGAGGTCAGAAAGAAAGACATTGAAGATGCAACACTTCTGGACTTGAAAATAGAGGAAAGGGCTACTTAGCCAAGAATGCAGGAAACTTTTAGAAGCTAGAAAAAGCAAGGAAAGGGACTGTCTCCTAGAGCTTCCAGAACTTTCAACACCTTGCTTTTAAGATTTCTATCTCATAAACTGTAAGATAATAAATTTGTGTTGTTTTAGGCCACTAAGTCTTTGATGGTTTCTTATAGTAGCAATAGAAAATAAGTACACCAACCATCTTGAACAGAAATGACACTGTATCAACCTTTCCAGTCCTGGGCACTCTCTTCCTACCACCACCATCTGGTTTTCTTACTCTTTATTTCTGTGAACTGTTCACCTTTACTGGCCTTCACTGGTCAACAATGATGTCAATATTGCCAAACTCAGTGATTGCTTTTTGGACTTTTTTTAGTTGACCTCTCTGAAGCATTTAGCAGGAAACTTCTCCTCACTTGTGTTCTCTATTAGTTGGGCTCCTTGGTTTGCAATGAAATTGCCTCTATCAGTTTGCTTTTAGTGATGGGACATATGGTAGGCAACTTCTGACCTGGCTTTCAGTGATTGCCCCTCCTGGCATCCACACTCTTAAGTATTTCACCCTTGAGGGCGAGGGTGACTTGTTTCTAATGAATAGACTATGTCCAAAGTAATGGGATGTTACTTCTGAAATTAGGTTGCAAAGACAGAGATTTCCATCTTTCATTACTCTCTTGGCCTCTTGCCTGCCTGCTCTGATGAAGCCAGCTGTCACATAAACTGCTCTGTGGAAAGGTCCACTTAAGAAAGACTTGATGGAACCCTCAGGCCAACAGACAAAGGGAAAGTGAGTCTCTCAGTGCAACAGTCTTCAAGGAACTGAATTCTGCCAACAACAACATGAGTGATCTTGGAATTGGTTTATCTCCCAGCTGAGCCTTGAGATAAGACCACAGCCCTGACCAATACTGGATTGTAGCTTTGTGAGAACTTGAGGCAAATACACCCAGCTAAGCTGCACCAATTCTGAACCCACAAAAACTATGATATGATAAATGTTTGTTGTTTTAATCAATTAAATTTTGTGGCAGTTTGTTACACAGCTATAGATAACTAATACAGGTGGTCATAAAAAGGATATACCCAGACACAAGGAAGACAGGACTCTTTATTATGTAACTAGACCTCACAGTTTAAAAGTAAACCATGAGATCTTTTAACAAGAACAAGAAAATCAGTATATAATAAAGTCTCAAAGATTAAAACACAACTTAGAGACCATAATTTGATTCAGAACTTAACTTACCCTATTTACTAGGTCATCACATTCTTCCTTCAGCAAATGAAATCTGTTGACTCCTACCCGTGTGCTCCACCATGGTAGAAAACTCATCTTTTACAGCTCCTTTTGCTGCCAAGCAATCACCTCACCATCTCTTTCTTCTTATGGCTTCTTTTTGCCTAGAGTTTTGTTACCTTGTGGCCTCTTTGTTACCTCTCTTTGTGTTTGTCAACATCCACACCTGCCACAACTGGGATGAAGTACCACAACTGGGCTTAAACAACAGAAATGGATTGCTTCACAGTTGGAGGCCACAAGTCCAAGATCAAAGTGTCAGCAGGACTGGCTTCTTCTGAGAGCTGGGAAGGAAAATATTTCCCATGTCTCTCGCCTCATCTCTTCTGACTTACTGCAATTGTTGGTACTTCTTGGCTTGTAAAAGCATTACCCCAATGTCTGCCTTCATCTTAACATGGTGTTCCTCTATGTGCATGTCAATGTTCAAATTCTCCCTTCTTATAAGACTCCCAGTCATATTGGATTAGGGGTCCTCCTTCAGTAGGACCTCTTCCTAACTTGGCTAATTGAATTATCAATGATTCTATTTCCAAATAAGGGCACATTCTGAGGTACTGAGGGTTGGGGTTTCAACATATGAATTTGGCAGGGGAGATACAATTCATATCAACCACCACTTTTCTGTATATAACCTCAGACTCCTAGTAACAAGAGCCCCCTACTGATCACTTCATCATTGCTGATTCATTTGAGCAAGATTCTCAGATCATGATATTCTCTCAGAGCCTAGTCTATCCTATAAGCTGGCTGCCCTTGGATGAGAGACCATGTGCCCCAGAACACAGTCATCTGTGTATCTGGATAATGAACTATCTGAGGCTGATTCCCTCCACAGTGAGCTGTGAGGGAAATCACTTTGAAAGGAGATATGGGGAAAGCAGGAAGTCATTCTTAAGCATGTGCTTCCATTACAATTTTGATGACATTATTTTCTTCCCAGTTTTACTTCCCCCTCTCTGGTGCCTAACATTAAGCCATTCTTTTTTCACTTTCTGCTTAAATCTTAGTTCCTCAGGACTTTGTTCTCAGTCCTATGCTATTTTTTTTCCTTAACACTTTGCTCTTGGTGACGTAATTCAAACCCATGACTTCACCTGTCATTTTGGACTTCCAAGTCTATTCCCACAACCTACATCATTCTATGAAGCATATTTATTTAACTGCTTGCCTGGCCTCTCCACCTAGATGCCATGCAGGTACTTTAGACTCAAACCTGAACTTACCAGTTCATTTCCTGCAAATATGCTTCCCCCCAGCTCATCCCACCTTGGGATCCTCCCAGCTCTTCAAATGAGAACAATGGCAGCTCCTCCCTCTCACCTGTTATCCTGACACATTTAATCATTTACCACGGACTGTGACTTCCCTCAAATCTTTCTTGGTGGGAATGGCTCCTCACATCTTTCCTAGGGTGATATGAACTCTCAGTGTAACTCTTATAACATTATTTTTCAAAGTATAAAAGTTACTTTATTATTTCCCAGTATGAAATAACTTTATAATGTCTGACATATTAGGGATACATTTGAAGCATGAAAATACGCCTAATTTCCAGGACTCTGCCTTCTTTCCTAGCCCTTTCTCCTGACTGCATGCTGAGGGATTCTCACGGAAAGACACCAATAGACCATAATAAAAGGATTCTGTGGACAAATGTGATCTAGTCTCATTCATCTTCAAAAATGAATCCTGGAATTTGATTTGAATATAAATTTATATTAGCATTTATCTGCATTCTCACTGAATCCTGATTATCACATTATCATAGTCCTTACCACATTACACTATAATAATCAATTTACTTGGTTATTTCTCCTATTTGAAAATAAATTTCTTGAGGGAAAGATCTGTTTTGCTTTATGCTCTCAGAGCTTGTCAGAGTGCTCAATAATTTGTTGTTAAATAAATGTATGAGTAAGTTAACTGCTGTAGTGAATGAATTGCAGTTCTTGCCTTCAAGGAATCATATAGAAGGAAACACATTTTTAATAATTATAATACCAACTTAGAATCTGCTATTAAAGTGGTACTAATAAAGTACAACAGGGTAGAGTGAGGAGAAATATACAGCAGGGGACCAAAAAAAAAGAGAAAAAGTTGAATTATTTTTTCTTGTGGTACAGGCTTCCCCTGCTAGGTAATCATCGGTATCAGCTAGTGTTGGTTTGAGATGTATATGTATGTGCTTGTGTGTGTCTGCATGGATGCACGGATTGCGGGGGGGGGGGAGTGTCAGTCTAATCTCTGTGTAGTTGAACGTCAGGAGTGATTTATTTTATTCTTTCCAAATACTTGGTCAAAAGGATTATATTTTCAGCAGATTACCAGGGTTAGCAAGGGACTCAAATCTTGAAGTGTCATTTATCTTGAAGCAGCAAATGCCCAGCCTTCTATAAATGGAATGTCATGTTATTTTTAGATAAGACTTTTGCCAAGAGGATCCAGGACATGGTGAACAATGCACAGTCTGATTAGTAACCTTATTTAAACATATGAATGGCTGTGGTTTCTTAATGTTACTTGCAATAAGTCTGTGGCAAGCTTACTCCCTTAGTGAGAGTACATTATTTAGTTCATAAATTTAAAAGGAAAAGAAAGCCTTTCAAAGAATACAGACTTGTTTACTAATAACAGAACGTGGAAGTTTGAAGTGAGAGTTCTACTCAAGTGTAGTTCTTGTTAAGTAGAGCACCAAAGTACATATCCAATTCAGGGTCTCACTGACATTTATTTTGCAACATTTTCTAGATCTGGATATGCTTATCTAGAAGTCAGAGCCCAAAGACCAATCATTTTAACAGGTTACCCCCAACACACCCAGGAGAAAAGAGGAGACTCAGAATATTAAGTGGGACCAAAACAGGTGATTGCTACTTTATTACACCATTACAGTAGAGAAAATTATGTCATGAAATACAACCCACTAGGTAAGTGATAGGACTGCTTCTGAATAGGTATGAAGAGCAATCTATAAGCAGGGAGTTTCGTATAGCTATAATTCTCTGTTACTATGGCAGAAGTTCTGGAAGGTCCATCTGCTGCACTATGAAAGATGAACTTGGGGCTAAATAAATGTTCCATTGGATTTTCATATCTGGACTTTCCCTTTCTTTGAAGTTTCTTGCTGAGGGATCATATAATTAAAACTAACATCTAAGCAAAAGTAAGCTTTGAGTCATAATTTCATTTCTTCCTTAGTCTTCCAGGCACCTCAATTTTATTTTTCAATTACCAAATTCTTTAATGTCAGGGCTTCAATACATCTCCTAAATCTAGACAGAACACTAATTCATACAAAACACTGCCCGAGGGCATGTATGGAGGATTTTTCTTTGAATAGACTGTGATCTTCTCCTCAAGATGAAGACCCATTATAGCCTTCAAAGAAAGGAAAAATAACCTGTTATTTAGCATACAAAAAGTTTATGGTAAGCTGTAGCTTATTAAGGTCAAATGACAAGCAAGTTGACTCCAAGGAAGACCACCATAAATCTAGCACTACCAGTGCTAACAGAGGAAAGCAAAGGAGTTGAAACACCCCTAAATTCTTCCAATGCGTGCAAAGTTAACAAGCTCCTGGGATAGTCCTTATCTAAAAAATTTTGGAAAACTCTCCCATGGTTGTCAATCTTTATCTGAACTCTTCTTCCAAAATAGGGTCTAGAAAACAAATTAATCTGTGGTTGAATGGGAGACTGAATTCTCAAAAACCTAACTAGTATTCTTCCTCAAATGGACTCTTCTAAGTAAACTCTGCACAGATTCTTGGTAATCTAGTCTTGGGTGACATCTTCTTATGTAGGAAAGTCTTGACTGCTTTGGACCATTGTAATTCCACATGGCTATTGTTCTCTGACTCGTTTAGCTACCTAGGAGTTGCATTTTCTTTTGTGGCTACTTTATGTTCTACACAGCAATGGACCATGCTGCATGCTTTAAGGTTTAGGTCTCTGTTCAATGAATGTGTGATCTGCAATTTAAGAGAAAAGCTCTATTGAAGCCAGGAAACAGCAAATTCCTTGCAAGACAGGTCCCAAGAGGAATTCTCATATCACTTTTCACATACAGGTATTAAAATAAACTTGAGAATCATTTGAAAGAGAAAGTAAAATTTAAAATCCTTTGAGGCTCTGTTATATCTAATCAACATATCACTGGAAAACCAATCGCATTTCCAAAGCTGACAATCACAAAAAAGAATGGATAGAGCTCAGAGCTTATTCAATGACCTTATTAGATGTCAATTAAAAAAGTGAAACAAGTTCCTATCTCAGAAATTCTAGAAATAATAGTGATGAGTTTTCAAGATATTTCCTGTATAGTTTTGCTTTAGAATTTTAGTATGCTCTCTTGCTTTCATTCAAGTGATCCAGACACAAAGAAATGAGACTGCAGCCCATTAACACCAGGAGAACACTGGCCTGGGATGAGATGTCACCTATGCCATCAAAGTCTTTGATTGAGAAAACTGACCAGGTTAGGGCAGTGTGACACAATGAATGGCCCATCAGTATTGGTGGCTCTCCCCATGTTCTTTCTCTGGGTCATGCTGGAGGCCTTTGTGACATGAACAGCAACTGCTGTGGGGTAATTATGTATAGTTATATAAAATGGACGAATGCCAGGCAAGCAAATTGCATAAGAAGACTGGTTGTGTTCCTTGTTAAATGTTTTGTCAAGCTGACCATGCCCTTTATTTATCACTAACACAACATGCTTATTCTGCCCCATCTACTGCATTCACCCTGCAAATTTATGAGGCTCTATTAATCTTCTGCCCTGCTGACTATCTCTGTTGCAAAGTGTCAGCAGACTTTTGTACCTTGCTAATGTACAAAGGGCTTCCTATGAGTAATATCAGCATTTTGCCTTTTAATTGCACATATAATTTTTAGGTCTTACAGCTAATAAGGGAATTGAGACCACAGTTCATCACTGTCTCGAATGGTACTCCAGGGGTGTGGGGACTGTGGAAGCTGAGAGAAGAATATAGCTGTTCTGGTTCCAAGAGATAGTTTTTCTCATTATAATGGTAACATCCCCACTATAGTGTTAAGGGTCTGTCACTTTTCCCATTATACACCCCACTTTTCTGAGGCTTTATAACTCCACAGTAAAAATGTACTCCTTTCTATAAACTTTTCGTGCTGGATCTTAGCTCATGAGTATTTGTATTATCTTTTATATCAATTGCAAAATAAATTTGTTGTGCGATTTTTAGAATCAAATAAGCCAGTATTATCTATTGGACAAATTCCTGAACTTCTATGGCTTTCAAATGGGTGCATTTTCACTAGTCCTTCCACTGACCTTTTTCTATTGCACTTTAAAAAAAAATACAGACTTAGTTTTAAGTACTTTCAAAGAAAAAAACATTTAAATAAAAGGGGGATTAGCGTTTGCAATGTGGGCATTTTGCTTTCGCTTTAATAGGCTTTCACAAACATTTTTACTATGCCTGAAAAATGTGCATTATTGATGAGTATACTTCTTACTGTGCAAAAGCCATTAGGAAAGAAATGAAAGGTCTGTGGCAAGAAGTTGACGCACAGAGACAGCTAGGGGGATAGCATTTTCAGTTAGCAGTTAAGGAGTGAGCATAATCGTCCTGCCCAGATAGGACTCTCACTTTTGTTTTCTTATAGTTACCTCCATGAGTTACTGCACACCTCTTCTGACACTGGGAAAACAGATACTTGTGAAACTGTGATTATATAATATTCAAAATAAATCACTAAATGTGTTGTACAATTAATTTAATCAGGACAGAAAATCAGACACTGATTTGAAAAGAGGCAATTTGGGGAGCTGTGGATAGCCTATATTCTTATCTTGACTGTTTATGATTCTGAACATTTTTCTGGGTCTCAACTACTTTAGCTGTGACTCAGGTTGCTGTAGTATGGGTGTATATCCTTTCTTTAGCTTTGATTCTGTATAGGCATGAAAAACAGACAGAATTGAACTGGCTAAACTTCAACCTGATCCCAGCAGCAGGGAAGGTTCTAGCAAAACTGAATGCCCTACATGGGAACTTGAATCTCCTGTTTTCTTTACCACTATGTGGCATCTGTATTTCTTTCACATTTGAACATCAGCCTGTGGAGATAGTTCATCTCAATGTCAGGTGATTGGCTCTTCTCTCGAGTGATGTGATGCTTGAAGTCCTTGGGGTGGCCTTACTTTACTCATTCCTGCAAATTCAGGAATTTTAGACTGAATTTTTGAGCAATAGGTCAAAAACAGATTAAAGTCCCACAGTAATTTCAGGTGTACAATGAAAAGTTCCAGGCTGAGACGAGATAAGGGAGGTTCTTCATGATTTGTAGAGAAAAATCTAAAGATCTTTGCCAAATTAAAATTCAGAGGAATAAAATAATTTAATCAAGTGCTGATTGTGTGCATACACTCTCTTCTAATTCTCCCATTAAATTGAATTATAAATATTATCTTGTCAGGAACTTTGGCTCATGCCTGCAATCCCAGAAATTTGGGAGGTGAAGGCAAGAGAATTGCCTGAGCCCAGGAATTCAAGACCAGCCTGGGAAACTTGGCAAGACCTCATCTCTACAATAAATTAAAAAAAAAATTAGCCAGACATAGTGGCACGTGCCTATAGTTTCAGCTACCTAGAAGACTGAGGTGAAAGGATTGCCTGAGTTCAGAAGGTAAAGAGTGTTATGTATGTGATCATGCCACTGCATTCCAGCCTGGGTGACAGAGTGAGACTCTGACTCAAAAAATAAAAAATAAAAGTGAAAATAAAATAAATAAATAAACATTATCTTCAGGTTATAGATGAGAAAGTTGGACTTGAAAGAAATTAAATGAATTTGAACCCCTAGGTACAGGGCCCAAATCTAGGTCTCCTGACTTCTGAATCACCTTTTCTTATATCACCAAGTCAAAAAAGCCTAATGAAAGAGATTGGTATATAGCCTCAGGTTTATCCTAAAAAAGTCAAGACTTAAAACATCATTCCCAAATGTGCCTGATCTCCTCTGATCTTGGAAGCTAAAACATACTATTTCTGTTGTCATTCTGCATTTACACTTTTGTCTTATTTATTTAGTTAGTTTTCATCTTAAAAATACTAATGACATCAACTGATGCTATATGTCAATGTATGTATGCCAAGTGGAATAATGTATCACATTATTTCATGCGTGGTATCTCTGTATCTTTCACACACAAAGGTACAGCTGCTCCTGGAATTGAATCTCACATGAACAGGGTCTCCTAAATGCGTCTGATCTTCCTATCATATGCCTTTTGTCTTAAGACTGTTTTTACCATGATCTTTGATGATTTTACCTACATTTCAGTAAATAATAAAATTGCCAGTCCTATCACAACAACAATGTAACAAAAAGTGCCTTGTTACTCAGGCAAACAGAAGTTTACATGCATCATTTTCTTAAATGACTACCAATTTTATCAAATAATAAGGATTTTATAGCCACAAATGTTTTTGAGATTATAGTAAAAATGAAGACTATATTTTCAGAGTCCTTAATAACAGCTTAAAATCTGAGCTTATCTTAGAACAACTCTTTTTTTAATGTCAGTCTCATCATCAGTAATATCATCCAATAATATTGATTAAGAACTCATACAATGACATAGCTTCATTAACTGTTTATCAACATTTAAAATAAGATTGTGCATTTTCAGACATATTAGCTCCTGGAATCCTTCTTACTTTATACACAGAGAATTCTCTTGGTACTATAACAATCAGTAAGAGTCTAATCTATATAAGGGTTATACGTAAAGTGGGCACCTTCCTAGAAAAGCACCTTTGAAGAAGGAGAAATAAATTTTCATTGACTTTTTTCTTCTCCATGATATTTAGTAGAAAACCAATAATATCAAAGTGGTGACTATTCTGATTTATTTCTTCTGTCACCGAGGTCAGTGTTTGCCTTAAAATATTTTTCAGAAAAGGCCCTAATGTGGTATTTTAACTGATGAGTGTATTGATGCATTCTAAAGATTATATTTAGATTGCGTGATTGTGTTTGTGTCTCAAAAAGTGTGAGGGCTCTGGGGTCAGAACACCAATTTCCCAATTCTGAATCCATCATCTATTAGCTGCATAATTTAGACTAAGTTATTTAACCTCTGCCTGTCTCAATTTCCCCATCTATAAAATGGGAATGAAATTGAACTACCACAGATAGTTGTCATGAGGATTAAATTAGATTACATAAGGAAAATACAAAAAGACCACTTATCCACCTAGTGATAAGTCTGGATTTTAAAGCTTTTCCAAAATCTCATTTCTCAGTCAGCCTACTGCCACTTTTTTAATTGTTTTTCAAACCTATTGAATTGAGAGATAATTTTTCACATTTTTATTTAGAAAACATTTTTGCATAATAATTGATGATCCAAAAATAAAAACTCCTAATGTGCTTTTTTTTTTTTTTGAGTTGGAGTCTCACTCTGTCGCCTAGACCGGAGTGGTACGTTCCCAGTCATCACAGCCTCGACCTCCTGGGCTCCGGCGATCCTTCTGCCTCAGCCTTTCAAGTAGCTGGAACTACAGGCGTGCGCTACCAGGCCGCGCTAATTTTTTGATTTTCTGTAGAGATGAGGTCTCGTCGATTTGCCCAGGCAGGTCTCGAACCTACGGGTTCAGGCAATCCACTCACCTCAGCCTCCCAAAGCATGGGATTACAGGCTGAGCCACTGAGCCCGGCTAAGTGTGCTTTTTAAATTTATTTTTACATGATGTCATAGTGCTAATTGCAATAACTGTACAATGTTTATAGTAGAAGCTAGAGGGTATTATAAAATAATAACTGAGAGATGAATAGCCTATTGGAATTGATAAAAAGAGACTTAGCTACTGAAATAGGCAGACTCTAAGGTGATCTCCAGTGACCGCTGCCTTCTGGTATTCAAACCCTTGCAAAATCTCTTCCCACTGAATGTGAACTGAGCAGATGGACTAGTTTTTACCACAGAAGTGATGGGATCTTGCTTCTGGGGTTAGGTGATACAAAGACTGCAGCTTCTGTCTTGCTCAACTTTTATCACTCTTTCAGATCACTCACTCAGAAGGTCAGCTGCTATGTATGAGGCAGTCTCACAAAAGTTCCACATAACAAGAGAACAAGGCCTACCAAAAACTACATGAGTGATCTTAGAAGTGGATTCTCCTCACCCATGAAAACTTCAGATGGGACAGTAGTCCAAGTAATCAGCTCAACTGAACTTCTTGAGCAACCCAGAACCAAAAGTACCCAGTTAACCTGCACTTGGATTTCTGGCTCATAGGACTATATAATTGTTATTTTAAGCTGCTAAGTTTGGGAATAATTTTTTACGCAGCAATAGATAACTTATATCAATATAATTGAATAAAGATAGCTAAGTTTTCACTTTTAGCAGGAGATAAATCAGGGTTTAGTAAACTATTTCTTGTGTGCTAAATTCACCTCATATCCTTTTTTGTTACACTCCCAAACTAAGAATTGTTTTTACAGTTTTATAAAGGGCTGTAAAACAAAACAAAACAGAAAAGAAAAGAAACAAATATGTAAAAGAGACTATATTTGGATAGCAAAATCTAAAATATTTGTTATCTGGCCTTTAACAGAAAAGTTTGCTGACCCCTGAGAGAAACCATTGCACTTCCCAAAGAGCAGTCAACCCTCCCAAAGGCACTGGAAAGAACCACAGTCTGTAGAGCACAGTTGTACAACGCTCCAGATGGTTGACTCTTAAATGAGCTATTTTCTCTTGTCTGTGCCAAATGTTGTGTGTATTCTTGTGCACAGGAGTAAAGTAATAATTACCAGCCATCTCTAATTAGATAAAGTTATCTAGATAGGGAAAATAGAGAACCAAAGCACCTTACATGACTATGCATATATTACATTTTATTTTCAAGTGTATATTTCTTTTTTTTTTCAAGTATATATTTCAATTAATGTTCTTAAAAGTCCAGGATTTGGACAGCCTGCATGTGTCACAGAACCTGAATAATAGATGCATGTCAATTCTATGTCCTAGATGCCAGGAATCCTCCAGGATTTAAATCATAAGGGCAGCCAGTCACCCTGACATGGCTGTAGTAGAAACAAAACAAGCCATGCTCTAGACTAGTGCTATTCAATATGTGGAGCATGGACCAGTGCTGGTCTATGAAACTTGTTTAGTCAGTCTGTGATAGAATAATCACTAAAAATAAGAGAACTCATTTAGAAACTAGAAGAGCAATTGACAGACTAATTATATCTGTTGAATATAATTTTTAAAATTGAAGCTTGCTTTTCTGTATGTTTTGGGGGTTTCATTTCATTTAGTATATTTTACAATAATACCAATCCATAAAATAGAAAATTAAAAAAATAGATCCCCCATTACAAACAGCTTGAGAATACTCTAGGAAGCCAATAAAAAGTCTCCGATACCCTGAGTTTAAATCAATTGTTTTTGTGAAAAGGTCTATTTCTATAAATACCACAAATATTTTGATCAACCATGGTAATAAACCAAAGCTCACAAACTGAAAGGTATATATGCAGAATGACCATGGATTTGTCATGGGTACTCAGGATGATCATATATGAGTCTAAAAAATGTTAAAGTATCTACCTCTCCTTTCTAGATGCCCTTAACTTTTTCTT
Organism: Tarsius wallacei; assembly: GCA_963574415.1. Lineage (NCBI taxonomy): Eukaryota > Metazoa > Chordata > Mammalia > Primates > Tarsiidae > Tarsius > Tarsius wallacei. The sequence continues at coordinate 4,822 of CAUYQG010023834.1, read as the reverse complement.
TCATTAGATGTTTAAGCATAATATACTAAAAATAGGCACTTACATCTTCTACTTCCATTGAACAGAAAAGCTCTAAGAATGAAAGGGTATTGCAATAAGTAAGTGGATGGAGCTGTTGAAATTTTGGAGCACAGTATAAAGGGAAAACACTTGAAACCTTTATTGGCTCTTAACTTCATTGTGGACATTGCTATCAATCAACACATTCTTTCTTGAAAAACTATCTGCAACCGTAGGAACCTTCTCTTCAGATCTTTCAGGAAGCCACCCTCAATCTATCAGAGTGAGCATATGAGCTGAACACTCTTTGCCATTTCTAGTGAAGTGAGAAAGTCACTAGTGTCACAAGAATTAGACCCTAACCTGATTCTGACAATCAGCAATTTGGTACACTCTCACCACTTCCCTAGAAATATGTGAGTCATCTGTGACACAAGGGGTTGAACAGGATCATAGACTCTCACATTGGAATTCAGGGGAAACTTTTAAAAATGGTGAGCACCAACTTTTAAGGTTTTTTTTTTTTTAAGAGTCGACTTAGACATCAGTAATTTCTAAAGCTGCTTAAGTAATTATACATAGCCAGACTTGAGAACCATTGGTTTAGAAGATACCTATGGTTGTTCCCAATTTTAATAGTCCAAGATGTTGCAATTATTTGAAGCAAGGATATAGTCAGTCAGTCATATAGACCTAGAATCTACCAATTAAATTGGTAGACTTGAAGAGCCAACTTGATCCCTTGGGCAGTTCATAGCTAGAAAGAATAAAAGGCATAGGAATTTTGAATTATGAGGCAATAATTCTATTTTAGGTTATGTGATAACAACCACTCAAGCTTTACTCTTGTGGTTTTTATGACCCCTCAGGATGCACTGCAATAATTATTATAGCCCCATAAATCACTTTTGCCTATTATCACAGCTATGTCGTAATTTATAATATTAACCATTGTTAATAATAATATGTATTGTAATGACCCAAGTTATTTTATTTGAGAATATCAATCCATTTTATAGATCTTAGCTCACTAATCGTAATATCTCTGTGAAAAAGGGCATATGCCCATAATCATTCCATTTCATAGGTGAAAAAACTAAGTCAACTAGTCAAGTGATTACGTATGTGTATGTATACACACATACACACACACACATACACAGCCTTAAAATTTGATCCAAAATCTATACGTTTTATTATTATCATGTTAAACACTTAGAGGCTTAGGTGGCCTCTCTTAAAATTTCCAGAAAGGGTAATCTTACTTTACTTACTCATCCATACCTCCTATTTTCCAATCACTAAAGATACAGAAATGATAAAACACTCTGGGATAGAGTTAAAAGAGTGACATAGTAATAAATACTAACAATAAAAGGTTAAACAAGCTCTAGAAGAAATACCTGTGTGATACCCTGGAAGTATTGGGAAGATATGGGCTCATTCCAACATTTAGGACAAGAAGCAGAGAAAATGAATTGAAAGGTGGAAGGGGACCTTGAATTCAGCAGCTGTGAGAAGCTGGAGAAATGTGTCTTAAGCAGAGACACTGTGCTGTGTTGAAATACAGAGGTGTAACTGTGATGTCTGCCACGTAAGAGCAGAGTGGGACCAGATAAAGTTGAAAAAGAAGGCTGGGAACAAATCTTGAGTTATCTTAGACATTCTATAGATTATGGTCTTTCTCTTGCAGGCAACTTGTGTTTATGGCATACATACACATACACACACACACACACACACACACACACACACACGAAACTCCTTTGTAAGCATTTGCTACAGTATCCTCCTTTTTAGTAATATATATTTTAAAACCTTGGTAAAATAATAGTATGCTGTGGACTTCGGTGTTTTTAGCAGAGAGGTTCTCAGAGATTGCACTCATCACTTGTCAAATTTCTAAATTGTGAGAAATGAGGGTGCGTATATAAAACTACAGAATTTTAGAGATGAAAAAGAACTAATTATCAATCCGATCATCTTCGACAAATTCTCCACCAACAACCACTGGGGGGAGGAGAACCTATGTAATGTACTGGGAAAACTGGCTGACCACATGCAGAAGAATGAAACAGGACCCCTACCTATCACCATACACAAAAATCAACTCCAAATGAATTAAAGACCTAAACGTAAAACTTCAGACTTTAAGAATCTTAGAAAACACAGAAGACAACTTACTTACAGAAATTGGAATAGGCAACCAATTCCTGATTAAAAAAAAAAAAAACAACCCTGGATGCCTATGCCATAAGAGATAAGATAGACAAGTGGGATCTCATCAAACTGAAAAGCTTCTGCAAAGCAAAAGAAACCATCAAGAGGGTGGGGAGACAGCTAACAAAATGGGAAAGATATTTGCCAACTGTATATCTGACAAAGGCCTAACATCCAGGATCTATAGGGAACTCAAATGTGCTGAAAGGGAAAAAACAAACAGCCCCATTAAAAAACAGGCAAAATACATGAATAGACACTTCTCAAAAAAGATATATGAGCAGCCAACAGACACATTAAAAAATGCTCAGTCTCACTAAATCACTAGTGAAATGCAAATGAAAACCACACTGAGATACCACCTAACTCCAGTAAGAATAGCCATAATTAATACAACAAAAAACAACAGATGCTGGCGAGGATGTGAACAAAAGGGAACACTTCCACACTGTAGATGGGAGTGCAAACTTATTTAAACTCTATGGAAAACAGTGTGGCAATTTCTAAAAGAATTAGAAATTGACCTTCTTACTACCCAGCAATATACCTGGAATATATCTGGAAGAACTCGAATAATTCTATTAAAAAGGCACTTGCACACACATGTTTATTGCAGCACTATTCACAAGAGCAAAAACATGGAACTAACCATGCTACCCATCAAAACTGAACTGAATTTAAAAAGTATAGCATATATACACAATGCCATATTATGCAGCCATAAAGAAGGATAAAATTATGGACTTTGCAGCAACCTGGATGGATTTGGAGTCTATCATATTCAGTGATCTATCACAGAAACAAATAACTGAGTACTGCATATTCTCAAAACTCATAAGTGGTCTCTGAACACCTATCATAATTCTACAAAAAAGGGATCGACAGTAATGGAACACTGTTAAGGGGTGGAGGGGGATACATAGCATCAATAAGGGTGACTGATCCTAATCCAGGTGAAGTGAGGTCCAGTGGGAGACCCAAAACTTCATCTGTACCTAAGCTACTTATGTATGCAATCCTGACTTGTGCCCCACAACTTTAAACTAAAATCAAATTTTTTAAAAAAGAAAGAAATTTCACATATTAGGAAAAATTCAGTCTGAGAATCTATAAAATAAACGTGTCTTTGATTAGGCTGTTGATAATTTGGCAGCATGTGCTGAGCAATTTAGTATATTATTATTTCAGCTTTGCTAATTTGTTTTCTTTAAAGAGGTACTAGTCACTCACCTTTCAACTTAAGTTAATGTTTCTTATGCTGCAGCAAAATGTCATTCATTAAAAATCTACATATTGTCCAAAAATTCATTTATTTTTTATTTATTTTTATTTTTTTAACTTTAAAAATTTTTTAATTTTAAAATTGTGGGGTACATTTCAGGGTTAGGTATACAAATATTCACTGTGCAGGTAACCTTGTTGATGATGTGTGCCCCCCTTCCTCAGGCAGATTTCCACTACTGTCAATCCCACCTCCCCACACCCCCGCCCCACAGCAGTTTCCCACTACAGTCAATCCTTTTCTTATAGTATTGCAGTGGTTGTTCAAGGTCCACTTATGAGTGAGAATATGTGATACTCAGTTCTTTGTTCCTGTGAAAGATCACTCAGTATTATACACTCTAATTCCATCCAGATTGCTGCAAAATTCATGATTTTGTTCTTTCTGGCTACGTAATATTCCATTGTGTATATGTACCACATTTTATTAATCCAGTCCTCATCTGATGGGCAACATGGTTGGTTCCATGTTCTTGCTATTGTGAACAATGCTGCAATAAACATACGGGTGCAGGTATCTTTCTATAGAGTGATTTGAGTTCTTCCAGGTATATTCCCAGTAGGGGGATTGTGGGGTCATATGGAAGGTCAATTTTTAGAACTTTTGGGAATTGCCACACTGTTTTACACAGAGACTGTACTAGTTTGCACTCCCAGCAACAGTGTAGAAGTGTTCCCTTTTCGCCACATCCTCTCCAGCATCTGTTATTTTTTGAGTTATTGATGATCGCCACTCTGACTGAAGTCAGGTGGTATCTCAGTGTAGTTTTAATTTGCATCTCCTTGATGACTAGTGAGGCTGAACATTTTTTCATGTATCCGTTGGCTGCTCGTATATCTTCTTTTGAGAACTGTCTATTCATATCTTTTGGCCACTTTGTAATGGGGCTGTTTGTTTTTTCTTTACAACATGTTTGAGTTTCTTATAGATACTAGATGTTAGACCTTTGTCAGACCTGGAGTTAGCAAATACTTTTTCCCAGTCTGTGAGCTGTCTTCCTGCTCTCTTGATGGTTTCTTTGACTTTGTCAGTTTGATGAGGTCCCACTTGTCTATCTTATCACTTAAGGCATGGGCACTTCAGGTTTTGATCAGTAATTGGTTGCCAGTTCCAATTTCCATAAGAGAGTCCCCTGCATTTTCTAAGGTTCTTATGGTTTGAGGTTTTACATTTAGGTTTCTGACCCATTTAGAGTTAATTTTTGTGTATGGGAATAGATAGGGATTTTGTTTGAATCTTCTGCATGTGGTGAGCCAGTTTTCCCAGCACCATTTACTGAATAGGCTCTCCTCTCCACAGTGGTTGGTGGTAGAGGCTTTG
>CAUYQG010023833.1:0-26445 GCA_963574415.1 Tarsius wallacei | reverse complement strand
TAACTATCTACTTCTAGAACATTTCATCTCCCCAGAAAGAAACCCATTAAGCAGTTTATCTCGTGTGTGTGTGCGTGTGTTTTGGGAGGAGGGTTGGAGGGTGAAGCCTGTATCGATGAACTTGCCATGGTACAGGGCCTGAGGATGGAAGAGGCATGGCATGAGGTTGGCCTTCCCTGGCCGCCGCCCAAGGCAGGCTCTTGGATGCTCCTGCCGCCCACCTGCCTTCCTTGACAGAACCTCAGCAGCCAGCTGCCTCAGGAACCCAGAGGGAAGGTCTGGGAAACGGGCAACACCATGTCCTGACTTGGACCCTGAATGGACTCCCACCCCACCTGCAGACTACAGGGACTGGGCAGAGCCAGCCTGCGCCTGACCCCAGCCCCCACCCACCGTCAGGCCTGCACACCTGCCAGGCTGGCTCCCGGTCTAGCAAAGGTCTGCCCTGCGCTCACAGGAAAGGCTTGTTCAGAGCGGCTCCAGGTGGCAGCCCTGACTCACTGGCACTCAGAGCTGGGAGGCAGAGGCGGCCAAAAATAATGCAGACGCCACTGACGGCGAGAGCTGGCGGCCAATGGTGAGTAATAGTCTAGGGTTTTACTGGTCTGTCGTGTCGGCTGCTGGGCTAGGCAGGTCTCTAGACCTGGGAAGAATGTGCCCACTTCCAGAGTCCAGCACCTTGGCCAAGAACTTGCAGATGAGGAGAAAGGCCATATTTAGTCATGAGGCCCTCGTGTCTCCTGAGAGGGGACCAGGGCAGGACACTTGGGGACTCAGGAGAAGAGAAGGAAAGCCACCGCTGAGACATCCCAACACCACATATGGCCCGTGACTCCCACAGCCCCTTTTCTCAATCCCGGTTCTCCACGCTCACTGGGGTGCATATGGCAGGACCCCCTTTCCACCCTCACACTGTGTCCCTCCTTCTAGATAAATCAATGCTGTGACTCCCCCTCCCACAATTCACTTTCTTTCCAATGGGTGCTCCCTAAACCTCACTCCACCCCGTTTATTAGGGCTCCATTCTAAGCTAGTGTCAATACCAAATCTCCTTCCAGAAGGCCCTAGTGCCTCAGCTGGACATCCCAGGTGCTCGTGGCAGACAGTGGCATCTCCCAGACAGGCAGCAAGTGGGAAGTTATGGTTTCATTCAGCCCTGTCATCCCAAGGCCTTCAACAGGTCACATGTTTAACACTTAGTGAAATCTGTGGCCCAGAGACCCTGGGCTTCCTCTTGACAAGCCCCATATAGGTCACCACGGGAAACCCTTCAATAACCATGGGGTGACCACCGAGAAAGTTCCAGTTTCTCCAGACCTATCTCGAGCTTTTTGCATTTTGAGTGAGGAGTCCTGTGGGGAGGAAGGGTGGGGCCCAGAGAAGGAGTGCCAGGCCACGGGGCTGCCATTGGTGCCAGCCTGCCTCCTGGGGCACAGATCAGCCTTCTCGGATGCTGCCCTTCCTAAAAATCTTGGGGAAAGAGGGGAGGCCCCTGTACCCCTGGCATGCCTCACCAGGAGAAGGAAGAGGAAGGAAATGAGGCAAGATCTCCTGGACTAGGAGGCTCCAACCCCCCCTTACCATGGCGATGAATCTGCCAATGAAGCGGAAGTAGGTGAGGTGGTCAGGGTTGATGGAGGAGGCGGGGTTGATCTGCAGGCAGTAATTGTTCTTCCCGGCGTATTCGAACAAGCAGTACATCGGGTTGAGCACCTCGTGGGACAGGAGGAAAAACCACTCTCTGGGAGGGAAGAGAGAAAAAACAAGAATAAAGGATCCCTCCCAGCATGCATGCCTGCACAGGAGCTGTGACTCAGCACTGTTGTGTCTCAGTCTGGAGACACATGCCCCCCTGCGATCAGCACCCAGGCTAACCTAGAGTAGCTGCTGGACAGGGTGGGCTCAGACCCAGGGTGAATCAGGAAACTACATTTAGGAGGATGCTCAGGAGAACCTGTGTGTGTGCCTGTTGGCTCCCAGATGGTGCATTCCAGGACTTTTTGAGTTGGGGTCTCACTGCCACCGAGGCTGGAGTGCCAGTGGCAAGATCACAGCTCACTGCAGTCTCAAACTCCTGGGCTCAAACAATTCTCCAGCCTCAGCCTCCTCAGTAGCTGGGATTATGGGCGAACACTACCACGCCCAGCTAATTTTTTGTAGAGACAAGGTCTCGCTATGTTGCCCAGGCTGGTCTTGAGTTCCTAGGCTCAAGTAATCCTCCTGCTTCAGCCTTCTGAAGTGCTGGGATTATAAGTGTGAACTACTGCACCCAGTCACATTCTAGGACTATACATCACAATATCTGGGGTTTTTTTGAGCCAGAGTGTGACTCTGTAACCCCGGTTGGAGTGCAGTGGTACATTCATGGCCACCATAGTCTCGACAAGCTAGGCTTAGGCAATCTTTCTGCCTCAACCTTCCAAGTAGCTGGAACGACAAGTGCACACCACCACTCCCAGCTAATTTTTTGATTTATTGTAGAGATGAGGTCTCGCCGAGTGGCTCAGGCTGGTCTTGAACCCCTGGGCTCAGGCAATCCTCTCGCCTCAGCCTCCCAAAGTGCTGGGATTATAGGCATGAGCCACCATGCCCAGGTATCTGGAGCTTCTAAGGGACTCGTTGTGCACCGCTGTGTAGGCTGTTGTACTGCACGAGAGTACTATGTTGATGCATCATGGACCTGCATGTTTGTTACAACAATTTTCCTGCAAACATGCCGTTTGAATAGCAATCACCCTGCTTCCACCCCACCTGAGTAGGCAGCAGAACATAAAGACATGATAACACAATCCCAGCTCCCGATCCATGACAGCTCTGGAATCCACGCTGCCTCCAGACGACAAGCCTCACTCCCACCAGCTACCATAGGCACTCGCTTCCCTTGCACCCTGCACTTCCCTTGCCCAGACCCATCTCCCTGCCCTTCCCTCATGTCCAGGGCTCCATCTGGGCCAGCACCCATGCTGCAGGATCTATATACACCCTGGGGACAAGCCTCAAGCCTGAATTCAGAGTCCTTCTGGGCTTGAGCTAAACCAGCAGGGGGCGTCCCAAGGGGGCAGTCCCTGGCTGCTGGGTGTCTGTGGCTGGGCAGACGCGGAGTCCTTCGATGCAGAGGGTGCCCCGGTATCCTGTCCGTGGTTCTACCCTGTGGTAGAACAGCATGACGTAACCTACCATAGGGTAAAACCACTGGCAGGACACAGAGAGAGAGACACACAGAGCGGGGCCGCACCAGAAGCCCACCAAGCAGAGCCTGGAGAGGAGGTCACCACGGAAAAAAGAACAATCCATCCACGGGGGGGAGGGGGGCCCAGCGCAGAAGGCAACGCCACCAGCAAACAGAGGACTGGAAGCGAGTCAACCCAACACCAAGCAAGAGGACATCTCACACCATGAGAGGTCAGCAAGCCGTGAGGTCAACGCAGGCCAGGACGCACCTTTTCTCTCTGCCAGGGCCCTCCTGCCCCGCTGTCCAAGGCACTGTTTCCTAGAGAACCTGTTCACTTTTGTAGGTGGACCAGGGTGAGGGCAAGACAATGCTTTGGGCTCTTTTTAGGGTCACATTGGCTGTTTCAGTTTTACTGGTCCCACACACATGACACGCAGCTGAGTACTCATCAAGCCCCTTGTGATCACGACATCGCTTATACACACAGGGACACCTGGCTTCACCTGCCCCGGCTGCCTCAGGGAGGGGAAGCCCAGGGTCGATTTGAATGGGCAACCACACAGCACCCATGTTCAGCCACTGTCCACTGATGCCGCAGGACTGGCAGTTAAGGTACTGAAGTAATGACGGGTTGGTGGATAAGAGCCATTGTCCCGAACCCCTCCCCCGGGAGCCAACAGCCTCCCTGTGACCTAGGGACTCAAGGGTTAGCGCCCAGCCCACAGGGGACCCCAGCACCCTGCTCCAGGCCCACTGGGACTGGCTGTGTGGATTCAGTGTTCTCAGTGTCTCCCTGTGCCCACTCCTGAAGATAAAGGAGAGCTTGGGAATGAACTTGAGTGAGGAGGAGGCAGCTTTTCTTCCATGGGCCCTGGGGTCTGGGGAAGCAGAGTACACGGCAGCCTTCTGGGGTGCTCGAGCTCACCTGGCGATGCCGCCATAGTCCAGGCCCTCCTCGCCACGCATGATGATGTAGAGCCGTCGGCGCAGGTCGTAGGGCTTCATGTTCATGATCTGGGGAGACAGAGCATCAGGCCGGCCTGTCATTCTTCCTCCCGAGGCAGGTGGGGGCGGGGCACAGGGGACTCTAAGGCCTTCTCTCCAGCAGGCTCGGTCACTGAGACACACGCCTTAGAAACTCTGCCATGTGGGCTTAAGCTGGGTGACAGGACGTGGGTGGTGGGAGGAGGGTTTCTGCCTGTCCCAGACTTGGGCACCACAATTATTCTCTAACCTGTTGGAAAGAATCCTCAAAAAGCGTCTGCCTGGACACACTGATCTTCACGTGGCTGGGTAGGGCATTTGACTGAAAAGAAAAGGAAAAAACCTCACATAGGGCCTCAGGTGGTCATCTGGCCTCCTGTCTGTGTGAACAAGCATCCCCCAGCCCCCTCAGGCCAGAAGGGAGACAATGTGTCCCCTAGAAATTAAGCTGGCTTCCTAGAGACAACCAGCTCAGAGTTGGACAAGCATCTTGTCCCCACCTGAGACACAGACATGCTAATACCTGTGCTGGGCTGAAATAATTCAGTAACCCCAACTGCTGCAAAAGTTCTGGCACCAGAACTCACATGGCAGAGGAAACGGAACTGGTGATATTTCCACCGGAAACTTCGGTCATAGGCACCAGGGGAACCCTGCTTCGTCCTGGGAAGAGAAAGATGTTCTGAAATCCATGTGATTTCTCCTTGTGTGTGTGTGTGTGTGTTTTGCTTCTTGTTTTGTTTTTTGAGTCGGGGTCTCACTCTGTCACCCAGGCTGGAGTGCAGTGACACAATCCCGGCTCACCACAGCCTTGGCCTCCTGGGCTCAGGTGATCCTCCCACCTCAGCCTCCTGAGTGGCTGGGACTACAGGGCACAAGCCACTACTCCCTATTGATATTTTGTAGAGACGAGGTCTCACTATGTTGCCCAGCTGGTCTCCAACTCCTGGGCTCAAGCGATCTTCCTGCCTTGGACTCCCAAGTGCTGGGATTACAGATGTGAGCCCCCAAGCCCAACCTTGTGTGATTTCTTAAAAAAAGAACAACTTAAAGAAAGCTGATGCCGTGTTAAAGCGTAAAGTAAGGCAAGGAAGTGAATGCTACTAAGATTGTTGAAGACTAAAAAAGAAAATCTAGGAAGAAAGCCAGAACTCTTGCTTTTAGAGAAGTCCACTAGTGTTACCCTTCCTCCCCATCCCCTCTTATGTGACATCAACACTGGCCACTAGAGGGCAGTAAGAGCAGCGGAACACGCCACAGGGGCCACCCAAGGCCGGCCTCCTGGGGCCAGCCAAACAAGGACAAGCTGGGCCTCACAGATAATGTGGTGCCTATGGAAAGTCCTTACCCCGACTCAAATCCTGGGCGTGGGTCCTTAAATGTGGTGGTGCGGGTATTGTGGTCCACAAAGTACCGCACCCCCTCGCTGGTGTATTTCATCTCCCACCCTGGGGGCAGAGCTGGTTCCTGGATCATCCTGGAAGCATAGGAAGAGAGGGATTAAGGGCCAGCTCCACCTGGGGTCCTCAAAATACTGCTTGGTCTCTGCTTTCACCCTTGGCGGGGGGTCCTGTGGAGGCACACACCTGCATGACCCGAGGTGCCAGGACAGTTCTGCAGCACAGAGAGGTCATTTACTGTCCCGAGGCCAAAACACCAACCCTGAGTGGATGGCAGAGGACTGAGCGACTGTCGGCAATCCTGATGCACCCAGTGGCCCAGCCTAATTCTCCTGGGGTGTTGGGGAGCCGGAATGCCCTCAACCTTTTGCAGTCAAATGATCAGTAGCCGCCACAATCAGTACCAAACCCAGCAATGCCTGCCAGGTGAGCCGCTCTCCATCCACTGGGAACCCCTTGCAAGCTCTCATTAGGCTGACACCTGTGTGTGGCTAATGGTCCCCTAACATCAGCTCTCTGACAAATGCAGCCCCAGGCCACTTGCCCGATGCTGGAGCTGCACAGGGGCCCGGCCCGGACCCCCTTCAGCCCACGTCCTCACCCCTGGGTCCGAGGATCCTCCCATTGGGTCGTGCGAGTGTTATGGTTCACGTAATACACCCGTCCATTGTCCTGTCTCTTCTCTGCCACGGGAGAAGAAAGAGAGAGCAATCAGATTGAAACATCTTAAGCCGGTGTCCTTTCCTTCTGGCTCCCACCTCCTGTGTGCTGGGTCCGAACTTCAGCCTCTGTTGCCACCCTGTTAGAGAAGTCTACCGGCCAAAGCCTGGGTTGCTCATATTTGCCACCAGGAAAAGGGACAAAGAGAGCCCTTCTTCGCTGGGGGTAGGTGAGGGGTAGACACACTTCCAACTCAGATGAAGTACTACTTTGGTCGGTTAGTTGGTTGGTTGGGGTGGGGGGTAGGGGGGTGGCCACACAGAGGGAACAGCCCAGCTGAAACCAGAGGCCTAATTGCATCCAGCTGTGTGCAGCACAGACGTCCCGCAGCCCCTAGCCCTGCCACCACCCCATCAGGCCCCCACCACCAGCCCTCAGGCGGACCCCCAGTCCTGTGACCACTCTGTCCATGAGATGCAGCCGCTCTGGATACCTCTGTCCCACAGGCCAGGACTCCCGTGGAGGGGCTGTCTGCCCTCACACCTTTCTGATCAGCGTTCTGCACTCCGGGGCCCAAGTGCCCTGCACGTTCTCTCTCCTCCCACTTACAGGTGAAGTTTTGTTCTAAAACTCTCCCATCCCAGAAAAACCTCTATGGTGTTTACAAGCAAATAATTTATGCCTGGGGCTGCAGGCGCTCACAGTGCCCAACTTGTTCTTATACCTAAGCGTGTGCTTTGAGATAGAGAAATGTTTGTGGAAGGGGATGGGACACAAACACACTTTTTCTCTGGACAATCTCGACCCTCTTGCCCTTGACTGATACAATGATGATGGCTCTGGGGTCCCCAAGGAAGGAAGCCTTGAGAGGGGTTGGAAGGGGTGATCCATCGGCTATATCTGAGTAGGAGAAAAAACTAGGGGCAAGGCTCCAAGCCCCAAAAGGGTCACCTTTCCCAGGAAGTCCCTGAGCCTTCAAATCAGTTTCTATTCTGAAAACAAGCAATGCTTGTGGCTCTCCCTCTTTTACAATGACAGGGTGAAATTAAAGAAGTAAAAATAAGCAGTTCCAGAAGCTACAGGAACCCCAAACCTGAAAAAGGAGAACTGGGAAGACCAGCCCAGCCACCCCTCGGTGCCCCACCCCAAGAATGAGGCTGCAGTGTCCACCGTATCAGCCCGAGGTCTTGGCCTCTCTCTCTCTCTCTCTCTCTCTCTGCTTTACCTGGTGTCTATTACTCCACTGAAATCGTACAGACAGACATTATCTGTCCATTGAACCTCAATAAAGCTGAAAAATAAATAAAAACAAAGACAAAACGAAAGAAAGGCCAGGAGGTGCCTGGTGCTGTTAGAGCCACCACTGCCTGAGAACAGCCTGTGTGGCTGCCCACAAAAGGAAGGCTTCCCGAGAGGGTTTCTAGGCGAGGAGGCCACCCCAGCCCAGAAGCTACTGCTTTGAACTAGACTCCCCCCCATCTCTCTGCCAAGGGCCAAAGCCAAAGTTAACCACCAGGCCGGAGGATCTGTCCAGCAGGTCTGAGGCCTGTGTCGTCATTCCTGACATGTGGGGGTCTCTCACGGCCCATGGAACTACCTCGCTGCAAATAACTTCACAATCTGGGACCTGAGAGAGTCCTTAAAAGAGCACCTGGCTCTACCTCATTTTAGGAGCAAATGGGCTCAGGAATATTCAGTCACACAGGTCAGGGCTACTGAGGAGCAGATATGGATCAAAACCAAGGTGTCCTGAGTCCCACAGCAGTGTGTGGGGAAAACGCAAGATCTCTCCCAGGGCATGAGAGCGGAGGAACGCCAACGGGCTCCGACAGCAGCTGCCCATCAGTGCGATGCTCACTGGGTTTTTCTTGCTGTTTGTTCTTAAAGAGTCCTGGAAGGCAGCCCCTAACATAGCCCCGGGGAAGCCAACACAAGCCCCAAGGACTTTTGATTGGGAAGGTGTCCTGGCCCCGTAGCCTTTAGAACTTTTTCTCAACCTTGGATTATTAGTTTTGTGGGTTTTTTTCTGATTGTTCATAAATAGTATTGATTCTGACCATGGCTCCTCTATTCCCATCTCAAATAGTTTCCCACTTAGCCTCTGGGAACTATTTTCAAGTGCCTTTCAGCTGCTCTACCTGGTGAGCAACACTTAATAAAACTTACAAAAATGAACTCACTTGACCAAGCTACACTGCCTGCCTCTAACAGAGCCAGAAGCAAACACCAGATCCCCTGTAATGCCAAATAGCATTACAGTTCTTGTTGAACTGCATGCGTTTCCCCTGCCTACTGGGCAAGGCAGGGATGACCTTTCACATTTGACCTGCTGCCAGTCTTTGAGATACCAGTGACCTTTCATTGGTCTAGGGAGCCAGGAGGGTCATCTGTGTGCGTAAAAGATTCCCTAGCTGAAAATCAAGAAATGTATGGAAGCTTCACTCACTGACATCTCCCATGAGAAGGACCAGAAGATCCTCCTAGCACTCTGGCACACAGTGGTGATTCCCCACATGATACCCTGCAGGCCCAAGGCAATTGATACAGCCTCTTAAGTTACTACCAACGAAGAATTGTCTCTGCATCGAGAGGATCCAGCCCCAAGGCTGCACTTTTCCAGGCGGGGGACGTCCAGCCTGTCATTGTCAGCTTCCCAGGACACGTTTCTCCATCTTTGTTGGTGGGCACACTCCCTCCCAGCTAAACAGTCTGTGAATACCACCAAGCCAGCATTTACTGACTTCTGCAGGGGTAACCAAAACATTAAACCCACCACTGGACTCCAACACTGGATTTTGCTGGATTCCTGCAAAAACTGCCTTCTTCAGTTCCCAGGGATGCTTGAAGGTTTGAACAAAACTCTGCCCCACCTCTGAAAGCTACAAAATGCTCTAAGTCTCATCACCTCTAGTGACCCTTTTTACATCTAGTACGGCCACTTCTTTCTTGAATAGCCGTAAAACCTGTCATCTCTCCCAAGTTACAATGTCCAATCCTAATTCACTGTTGGCAAATCACACCAGGGACTTGGAGCAGGTAAGATACAGCCACTAACGGCAAGGAGAAGCTATTCACTGGCAGTGATGCACTTTCATGGAGTTACTACCCAGCGCTCAGCTCTCTTATCTGTTTCCCTTCCCCTCTGGCCTCTTTCACAGCTGCATCGCAAATTTTAAAAAATGGCTTTCAGTAGTCAAAACTAGACTGAAGTCCTCCCATATCTCAGCTGCGAAGAAAGGTTTGTTAAGGTGGCTCCTTCCAACCATACGGTCATAGACCTGAAACAAATCCATCTGGGAATCAGTCAGTGTCAAAGTATCTTAGTGATAGGATGGATTCTTGAATAGACAGCTTGGAACTTAAGACCAAACCCAACAGTGCCACTGCTGTTCAGAGATGTCTTTCTTAGGGTCACACTCCCTTAGCTATGCGGGTGGATGCTAAGGCCACACTGTGCGCTTGGCTATCCTCCCAACCGTCCAGCTCCATCACCTGCGATTCTCTGGCTGGGCATGCCCAGAGAACTGCTAGAGAGGTGAAACGGAAAACCAAGGCATGGGAGTGAAGAAGAAAGACAGCAGGAGAAGAGGACAGAGCACAGTGGCTGATGAATGCCAAGGACACAGAAACGCTGAGGGCACAGAAACAGAACTCCGTACTTACCCCAGCCAGGAGGGAGGGGGCCCAGGGGATCATGATCAGTCGAAGCGCTTGAAGACTAAACACAAGAAACACAGCAGAACACAGGGGTTAAAAAAAAGCCACTGGTTAAAAATAAATCAACTGATAAAAAATAAAAATGCTAAGGACTCATTTCCACGTTTTTAGCACTTTGTAGGGGATGCAGTGGGACCTTAGGTGGCATCTGCTCCTCTCAAAAGTCTTTGCTTTTGTTTAAAAAAAAAAAGAAAGAAGAAGAAGAAGAAGAAAGAAAAGAAAAACCGAAAAAGAACCCTGTGCACAGAGGGCCCAGGAGGGTTTTGGGAAGGGTGGAGCTATAGGAGGAAGAGGTGCTCGAGGAAGGTTGGCCAGGGCTGTGCGCAGGAGCCCGCGGGCACGGCAGAGGCCCCGGCGAGGGCTTCCCAGCAAGTCAGCCGAGTGCCTCTGCTCGGCTCCTGCTCGTGGCGGCCAAGGCGACTGAAATCACCACCACCTCCAACTTTCTCCAAGAACCACACACAGGAGGGGAAAAAATATCGCAGGCCTTTCCAATGAAATCATTCCCACAAGCCCTGCCCACGCCCAGAGCTTCCTGGCCGGGGCTGGGCCCTCCTCCCTTCCACCTCAGCGTCCACCCCCACCTCCCTCCTGGGTGTGCGGCATCCACCCAGACTGAGGGCACATTCATGCCCCAAGCCCCTCACCTCCCCCAGGAATGTTTTCCTTCCCTGCACAAAGCACCTTTATTCTTCCCGGCCTGAACCTGAAGCTGCTCAGTGTTCTGCCTCGCCTGTCTGGGGAGGTGGGGCTGGGGGCGGGGCGGCAAGAGAAGGGGAGACAGGGGAAGAAGGGGGAACCGGCTCCAGGACTTCAGGGTCAATGTTTACTTTAGAATCCCCCCTCAGCCTAATTCTGCTTCGGGGGTCCCAGGGGACGGGCTGCAGTGGACGGAGAGTTCTCATATCCTGCAGGGAAGGGGGGTGCTGTCAAAAACTTTTCATACTTAAATAAAACAAGTATTGTTCCACTCTTTCTTTCTTTCTTTCTTTTTTCTGAAGCATTTTTATTTCACTTACTAAAATTTAATCATTACATGAAGAGATCGGGTTCTAAATGCAGACTTCAGGCTGGGCTGGCCCCGTTTGGGGGTGACGGAGCCACACACCGGCAGGATGAATGGAGCTCAGTCTGGGCTTGAGAAAACATTGGTGGAACTCAAACTGCCAAGGAACCCCCTTCCACAGCCCTCCCCCTACCTCCAACCGAAAGGACAGAGAAACTTTCTGTCCAAGGTGGCAACACTGGCTCCTCTTCCGAGCCAGTTCCAACAAAGACGTTTAAGTCTTGAAACCATAGGTTCCTTGCTAGGACAGAGCCCCCTTTCAGAGAAGGGCCTCCTGCCCACACAGAATGGAGCTGCACGAAGGCGGGGGAAGCTGACCTTGACTTGGGCACCACACCATCATCTTGTGGATGTGCTTAAAAAGCTCCATCACAATTCATATTTGACCATTACTGAAAAAAATTTCCCAGATTCACAGAAGTCATTTTGGTGTGTGCTGTGTGTCGGGAGCTGGGGGGATAGGAAACAGCATCTCATAAAATCCAAGTTCCCCCATCTTTGTTTTGCGGTTAATACGTAAGAACAATAGCTGTAAAAACATTTGGCGATAGAAGAAAAGGAGAGAATGTGGAAACACACGGATTGCAGACACTGAAGCCGAATGCAGTTGGTAAGCACTGAGCTATAGAGTGCCCTTGTGAAAGGGAGGAACCACAGAAAAGGTTATTTTAAGAAATTAACAGCAGCAGCATTCGTGTAAAACTGTTTGCTGCTTCAGGTCTTGTTTCAGAATGAGTAGATAATCTATAAAGTGTCCACGACTCTGATGGGCAGTCAGCCACCAGCTTGTACGAACCAGGATTCTGTGGGTTTCCAGTTATCTCTTGCTTAACTCCACAAATCAATAGACCAAGAGGTCTTTCCTGATGGCCTTCATGACCAACATTGAACTTCCGGAACAAAACATATATGTCAGCCTTTTTCTTGATCCTTGCCCTTTTAAAAAATATCCCAAACATGGCCGGATGTAGTGGCTCATGCCTGTAATCCCAGCACTTTGGGAGGCTAAGGCAGGAGGACTGACTGAGCCCAGGAGTTTGAGACCAGCCTAGGCAACATAGCGAGACCTAGTCTCTACAAAAAAATTTAAAAATGAGCCGCGCATAGTAGCACATGCCTGTAGTCCCAGCTACTCTGGATTTGAGGTGGAAGGACTGCTTGAGCCCAGAAGGTCGAGGCTTTGGTGAGCTGTGATTTTACTACTGCACTTTAGCCTGGACAACAGAGTGAGACCCCAACTCAAATTTTTAAAATCCCAAGCTTGACACAATGTTGACTCCCTCTCATGAAAGTGTTTTAAACATTTTTTTTTGGTGTCCTTCCATTCTCATTCTATGAGAACCCCACCTCCCTGCCTGTAAGAAGGGTAGAGAAGAGGAGGCAGATAGGCCACAGAGAGAGACCAGAGGTTGATAAACACAACCAACCCATGTGATCAATGGAAGCTGGACCTCATAATGATTTTACTTCTTACAGTAAGGCAAAGCACTTGACTATTTTGGCTATTTACCCCCTAAGATGCATGGTACAACTTGAAAAGTAAAAAAGGAAGCCAGAAGGAAGGATATGAACAGAAGCCAAGGAGAAACAAGAAATAAAAGCGACATATCATGGTGAGAAAACTAAAAAGCCAAAACCCCACACCACCAACGAGCTGATCGACTGCGCCTTCTCTTCTTCCACATTCCCTGCGATGAGCAATTCCAAAGAATTACAAGGGGCGCAGAAGAAAAGCTCACAGATAGGCAAGGGGGGACCATAGCCAGAAGAGAGATCCTGGGTGTCCATCATCACAAGAAACAGAGAGAAGAGCTGTTGAATCATTCTCCCTGGTAATGGTCCCTGGGTTGGGAGATCTGGGGTGCAGGCCACGAGCCAGAGAGCTCACGTCTGAGTTCAAGTCCCTTAGGGACCAAGCACAAAGTTCCAGTAATATTTTAAGATACAAACTCAGAAATAAAGAATGTCTAGCAATTACAGCCGAGGGCAAGAAAGGTTCTGGGAAGGGCATAAAGACTGCAGCATGGAAGGCGGGCATTGTTGTGTTTTTGTTTTTGTTTTTGTTTGTTTTAAGGATGAACCCAATGGACACAGAACAAAACCCAGGTGCTAAAGAATTCAATCCAAGCCGGGCTTGGTGGCTCAGCCTGTAATCCCGTGCCTTGGGAGGCTGAGGTGAGTGGATTGCCTGAGCCCACGGGTTCGAGACCCACCTGGGCAACTTGGCAAGACCTCATCTCTATAATAAATCAAAAAATTAGCCAGGCGTGGTAGCGTGCACCTGTAGTTCCAGCTACTTGGAAGGTTGAGGCAAAAGGATCGCCGGAGCCCAGCAGGTCGAGGCTGCAGTGGCCAGGAGTATGCCAATGCACTCCAGTCTGGGTGACAGAGTGAAACTCCAACTCAAAAAAAAAAAAAAAGAATTCAATTCAAGGGGTTCTCTGCAGAGTAATAAACAAGTCGTATGTTTCTGGATAATGCAATAAGCAGGCCACATACTAAGGGCCACAAAATGATCCGTTTCGATCCTGCAGACTCTGGCTACCTCCTTTAGATGTTAGGGGAGGAACCAAGGGGGACTAAAGAGCTGCCCCAGAAATTGTCAACTTTGTGATGGTCCCGTCACAGTGGCACCATGAGCACGGCTGTGCCGGGCCTCCTCGGTGGATCACAGCAGGGACACAACACAGAGGGCAAAAGGAAACTGCAGGGGTGAAGCAAGCAAACAAAAATATGCATGATGACCACAAGCAACAAAAGCACACGAGAAAGGCAGGAATAGAAGAACAATAACTTAAAGGAACTGAAGAAGGTGTGCACTGAGGCAGACTGCAGGAAGGAATTACAGGAGACACAATCTGGGATTCCCTGGATTTCCATTCTGAACTGTATTTCAAGTTCTCTGCAGTGCAGTGGAGAAGAACAAGGTCTTAGTTTAAGCCCAGCAAGGAGGAGGGGAAGTCACTGGTATAGTATCGGTTCTTAAGTCTTCCGAGTCAAACCCTGGGCCAAAGCCAAACCCCAAAATAACTATATGAAAGCAACCCTTCTTACTTGTAACCAGGACATGGCACCATAGCAAACAAGAGGGGAAAACCAAATCCAGAGGGGGAGGAAAGTCAACAGAGAGACATTGAAAGCAGACCAGAAAAAGATTCCTACCACAGTTTTCAATATGAGTCTTGTTTCACGGAGAAAAGGTAACCATCACCTCCATGCAGAAACTCCTACATCCCCAGTTGAGCTGAGAAAACCAGCTAGAGTTTAGAGGTTAATTTTTGCTTCTAGGGAACCCTCCAAGTCCAAGTCTACCTCTGCAATCCTGGAATGACGATGCTAAAAGGAGAGAGAGAGAGAGGCAAGAGGAATGAATGTTCCCCAAAGCCCAAGGGCTGTGAGTTCCAGAACATGTGATTCTTCCCTTTCGCACAGCAGACACCTTGGTCAACCTACAAAACCCACTTAGTGGGTGGTACGGAAAGAAAGAAAAACAAAAAACTACACACACACACACACACACACACACACACGCACGCACACACCCCACTGGAGGATTTTGGAGACAGGGTCTTGCTGTTGCCCAGGCTGGAGTGCAGTGGCGTGAGCATATCTCACTGCAGCTTTGAACTCTTGGGCTCAGGTGATCCTACCACCTCAGTTTCCCGGGTAGTTGGAATTACAGTGTGCACCACCAGGACCGCCTAATTTTTTAATATTTTGTAGAGATAGGGTTTCATTGTGTTGTCCAGGCTGGTCTCAAACTTGTGGCCTTAAGCCATTCTACCCTTCTTGGCCTCCCAAGTCACTGGGATTACAGGCACAAGCCACAGAGCCTGGCTTGATTTTTTTTTTTAACTTGAGAAGTTGGATAATCAGAGAGACAAAATCAAGTGAAACTCCTAAAAAGTCAAAGGACATAAAGATCAAAGAAAGATGCAGGCCAGGTGGGGTGGCTCACACCTGTAATTTCAGAACTTTGGGAAGCCGAAGCAGGAGGAATTCTTGAGCCCAGGAGTTCGGGACCAGCCTGGGCAATATAGCGAGACCTCATCTCTACTAAAAATAAAAAAACTAGCCAGGCATGGTGGCACATGCCTATAGCCCCAGCTATTCTGGAGACTGAGGCATAAGGATCGCTGGAGCCTAGAAGGTTGAGGCTGCAGTGAGCCACAATCGTGCTACTGCACCCCAGCCTGGGTGAAAGAGTGAGACCCCCAACTCATAAAAGAGAGAAAGAGAGAAAGGGAGGGAGAGGGAGAGGGAGGGGGAAAGAAGGAAAGGAGGAGAGAGAGAGAGGCAGGGAGAGGGAGAGGGGGGAGGAGGGATGGGGAGGGGAAGATGCCCCCAGACCTTCCCAGTTTTGCAGCCATGACCACCAAGAAAATGGCAGGCAAAGGCTTTGAGAACCAGCTCAAAGGGAGCAATGTCTAAAGTGCTAAGAATGACCAGATTCCATCCAATTTAGAAGCATTCTGGAACAGGATGCCAGGTACTTGTGATGGGATTCTAAGTGGGACGTCTAGTCCAAGAACACAGGCAGTGTTGCACTGGGCTAGCCCCAGGGGCATGGGTTGTAGGGGGCATGAGAGCTGACCTTGGAGGCAACTTACTATGACAAACACCACTTTCTGCTCATCCTTACTAAAGAAACTGGGGTCCTCCTTCGTTTCCTCACTTTATGGTGAGCAATCAGCCTCCACAGACAGAAGAAGGGATACACTAGCCAAGGGAGATGCTACAGTGACTTATAGTTGATGATGGAGCTCCTGCTTTGGGTAGGCAGAGAAAGAGCCACAAATGAAGGCAAAGGTGATAATGAATGCTACTTAAATGCAATTAAAGATGTTTCTGAGCACCTAACTAGGGTAGTATCCAATTTAGAAATGGGTTGTCTGCAGGGTTAAAATTCATTTCAAATAGAAACAACGTTATACACAATGATTAAAAGTTGAGGTCTGGCTCAAAACGTTTTCAGCCTGCAGTATACCACCACAGGTGTGCTAGTTCTACTGTAACTCCCAATCTTCATATTCAAGGTGCTCTGAGAAAACTCAGCCAGACTCCAACTTGGGAATTCCACCTCCTCCTGCCAAAGAGGCTAAGCAGCTGGGCTCCCCCCAGCTCCAGGTCACCAGTGGATGCTCTAATGGAATGGAGACTTTAATGGGATGGAGATACAGTGTTAGACAGTTGGGATGTTAGACAGTTAATTTGGGACCAGAGGACCCTGAATTCACCACTAGAAAGTTTATTCTGTAGGTAATGACTAGAAAATGTCCTAGAAAATATTCTGAGGTAATAACTAGAAAATGTAGGTAATAACTAGAAAATGTTATTCTGTAGGTAATGACCACAGAAGGTAATTACTGGTAAAGTGATATAATGACAGTAATAAGTGAAGATTACTCTGGTGAGAATAGGCAGCCAGACTGGAAGAGAGAGAAGATCAGCAGAGAGAACAATTCAGAGGCTGCTCTAACAATTCAGATGAGCGGGGACAGAGGAAAATCTATTATCAGAGAGAAGGAGGCTGAGCTAGACCAGGGATCAACTAACTTTTTCTGCAAAGGCCAGACAGTAAATATTTTAGGTTTTGTGAGCTATACAGTCTTTGTTGTGACTACTCAACTCTACTGTTGTACCATGAAAGCAACCACAGTCAATACTGGGCATGCCTATGTTCCAATAAAACTTTATTAACACAATTAGGCAGTGAGCCGGTTTGACCCATAGGCTATTATTTGCCAACCCCTGATCAAGATGAGCCATAACAGTCCTCCATCCGTGAGAATCTGTCAGATAACAAAGATCTAATAACAACAACAAAACAGTAGCAGTAATGGAAAGAGGAGGACTTGGGTGACCACTTTGATCTGGAATGGTGAGGTATGGGAGAAGTCAAGGCTGACCTGCAGATTTCAAGTCAGGGAAGATGGACTTGAATGGAGGGGGCCAGTATTGGAAGAAAGATGGTAAGTTTGTTTTGAGACGTGTTGATTCCTTAAACACAGAGGCTAGAATGGAGTTGCTAAGTTAGAAACCCTGAAATTTGAGGAATTTCGCTGTGATGAGTAAAATCTCCAGGTTCAGAGCACTGATGTTGCTAGGCACTATTTTCCCTGTTCACCAAGCAGGTCAACAGAGACTGCACATTCTAAAAAACAGGGAGGTTCCCCTCCCTCAAGGCAGGACCTGCCCTCTCACCTGGTAGAGGAATCTTTGGCTGAAGTGCTGCATGGCCCCCTGGAGCTGATTCCGCTGTGACTGCCACTGCTCGTAGTTGCGCACATACTCGGCTGTGGGGCGCTGCCAGGTGGTGGTCCGAGTGTTGTGGTCCACATAGTAAAACCTGCCTCGGGGATCTGTGCGTTTTTCCCAGCTGGAAATAGCAAGCTCAGAATGAATATAGTGACCACCCCACCTTCACCCCCAAATTCTAGAAAATCTCAGCATGGCTGGTAAGAAAGGGTCAAGCATGACATCTGGACAGCCAGGCAAGTCCATCACAGAGGCTTCCAGGGTTTAAGTTGCAGCAGCAGATATCTGTGTCTGCCTCTGCAGCATCCAATCCCTCCTTGTCATTAGGTTCTGATTTCCATTTCAGGGATTCATGTGGTTCCAGAGAAGCTGACTCTGTCCGCAGCCCCAGAGTTGGACAGCTGACTGGACCAGAAGTGGGTATGTGATCTATGCTGAACCAACCAGGGCAAATCTCAGGACTATTGATAGGAATTCTAGGAAAAAAATAGTCTCTTGGCCTTCCTAAACATGACTGAGAAAGCACACAGTCCTGGGGGGCCAATGGCTACCATTTTGAACCCAAATACAACATGAAGTTGATCCAGTAGATGGCAGAGCAGAAAAACAGAAGAAAAGCCAGCCCCTGGGTAATAGTGTTGAGCCACTAGCTCAACCCTCACTTGAAATCCGGATTGATATCTAGAACTTTCAGTTATATGAGCCAGTAAATACCTTACATTATTTAAGCCAATTTGGATATCAATTTTTACCACTTGCAACTAAAATTCTCTCCTGATATAAGATGCCAATGAAAACATGTACCCTGGTCATGAGAAGAGTTGGTTCAGATGGCAGCAGGATGCCCCATATTATCTTTTGCCAGGAAGCAATCTTTCCAACATTGATCTTAAACACCCCTGGGCAAGGCAGAGCTAGAACAGCAGGTCAAACTCCTCAGCTGTGCTTGGTGGATGAAACTTGATTTCCACATACACAGGGAAGAAGTGATCAAAAGGAAGTAGGAGGAGGAATATTCTAGGGTGATGGAAGTTTTCTACATCTTGATGGGTGTGGGTCATGTGAGTGTATACATTTGTCAAAACTCAATGGACTGTACACCTGAGATCTGTATTTCACTGTTTGGAAATTATACCTCAATGTTAAAAAATGAGTCTGAATCTAATCAAGAGCCTCCATCTAGCTACCAGTTTACAGGAAAGACAAGGGAGAGAGGCACATCTCACACCACACCACAAGGTCACAATTGGCCACATCCAGAATGTGAGACATTCTACAAGTGCCAGGTTCTTCAACAAATATGTGGCCTGAAAAAAAGCAAGAAAGGGCTGGGAAACTTATAGACAGAGAGACTCAAGAGGCTTCGGCCAAAAGCAATGTGTTGACCTTGGGTCTGGATCTGATTCAAACCAGTTAAGTATAAAAACACATTTAAGACACTTGGAGACAATGAAACATGGGCTGGATATGACATGACAGAAGGAAATCATGTTAATTGTGTTGAGTGAGATGAGGGAATTGTGGTTATTTTTATTTATTTATTTATTTTAGCCTCATCTGCTAAAGACACACATGATGTATTTATAGGTCAAAGGATATGATGTCTGGGATCTACTTTAAAATTCATTGACCCAGGCCAGGCATCATAGTCTGTCATCCCAGCACTTGGGGAGCCCAAGACAGAAGGATTGCTTGAGCCCAGGAGTTCGAGACCAGTCTAGGCAACATAGCAAGATCTTGTCTCTATAAAAAATAAAAAAATTAGCCAGGCATGGTGGCATATACATGTAATCCCAGTTACTCAGGAGGCTGAGGGGAAGGATATCCTGAGCCCAGGAGGTTGAGGCTGCAGTAAGCCATGACTGTGCCACTGCACGCTAGCCTGGACAACAGACCCCAAATCAAAAATTTTTTAAAAATCATAATAATCCCTACAAGTTATTAAACTTTTCTTTAAAAAAAAGTGGGAGGTCATATGAAACAAAATGTTATTAACTGTTAGGCTCAGCCGAGGGTGACAAGGGACTCACTGTACTGTTCTTTCAAATGTGGTGTATGCTCGATATTTTCCATTATAAGTTTGAAAAACAGAAAGGAGGGAAAAGGTGAGAAAAAGAAAGAGACCTGGTCGGGCTCGGTGGCTCAGCCTGTAATCCCAGCACTTTGGGAGGCTGAGGCGAGAGGATTGCCTGAGTCCGCGGGATCAAGACCCGCCTGGGCAACTTGGCGAGACCTCGTCTCTACAAAAAATGAAAAACTAGCTGGGCGTGGCCTGTAGTTCCGGCTACTTGGAAGGCTGAGGTGAAAGGATCGCTGGAGCCCAGCAGGTCGAGGTTGCAGTGGCCGGGAGCGCCACTGCATTCCAGTCTGGGCAACAGAGTGAGACTCCAACTCAAAAAAAAAAAAAAAGAAAGAAAAGAAAGAGACCAATGAACAAAAACAGGCTGAACTTGATGCAAAGGGAACCAAACATGGACGATACTGGATGATTCCTAAGTGTTCACAGCCTTCGTTCCCTGTCTGCTGCCTCATTTCCTCTTCTCTGAATCCTTACCTTAATCACATGATCACTGTGCCTTGGTCTGGTACCTTCCTTGATTTTCTGGGTTAACCTCCCAGCTGACTTTTTTTGCCAGCTCTTCAGTGATCTTTGTAAACCCAAGGCCTCCCTAAAAATGGCTTCCCTCCAGCAATTCCACCCCCACAGTCAGTTCCCAATTTCATCTGGCTTCTGCCCGCTATACTGCCTCGAGGGCCTTTGTGACCGGCTGTCACTTTGTATTCAACTAACTACCACAAGCGGTCTCCCCAGACCTGAGCTTTCCCCAGTTTTCCACATGGCAGTCCTCCTCCTAGGGACAAGGCTGAACACTGGCATTCCCACAGACACCAGCAAATCACTCAGCCCTGGTGCTTCTTTATTCGTGGTCTCCCTGTCTCTTACTTTCCATTTCTACATCCAGATTTGTATCACCTCACCCCTGGACTAAGGCACCTATCCCAGAGCTAATCCCCACTCTGATCCAGCCTATAAACAGGCATCAGAGTAACCCACTGGACTGACCCATTAGGTCACATTCCTGGGTCAAAAACTTTAATCGACTCCCTCCTGCCCCTGAGTCAAAGTCCTTTAGTTAGCATTCAAGGCACACAAAAATCTAGAACCTTCCCACTTTCCTCATAATTTCTTTAAACTAGTCATTTTTTATTTATTTATTTTTATTTGTTATCAAATAAATCATGTTTACGTAGTTTTAAAAAGACTGCAGGGGATACAACAAAATGCTGTGTTCTCCTGTCCCACTGCTGATTCCGTTCCCCAGAGGCAACTACCTCTGCCGGCGTATATATATATCCATGTCTGTAACATATCTATTCCATTATTTATTTTTTAAAAAATATAGATATGGGGTCTCACTATGTTACCCAGGCTGGACTTGAACTCTTGGGCTCAAGTGATCATCCTGCCTCAGCCTCCTGGGACTACAGGTACATGCCACCACACCACTGCTCCGAGCTCATTAATTCCTTCTGGTTTTTGCCATATTTGACATTACTAATGGACTTTTTACTACCAAAGATGAAGACTGAGGATTTGGTTACTGTATTCCACTCCCCAACATACATACTGCCATCTCCTCCCCTCGTCCTCCCAACATGGAGAATCCTCACTAAGTCGATATTCAGGGTTTGTATTACGGCAAGGAAGAATACCATACATACATTTTCTTTTTTCTTTTTTTTTTTTGAGTTGGAGTCTCACTCTGTCACCCAGGTTGGAGTGCAGTGGCACGCTCCCGGCCACTGCAGCCTCGACCTGCTGGGCTCCGGCGATTTTTCCGCCTCAGCCTTCCAAGTAGCTGGAACTATAGGCGCGCGCTACCACGCCTGGCTAATTTTATGATTTATTGTAGAGATGAGGTCTCACCAAGTTGCCCAGGCAGGTCTCGAATCCGCGGGCTCAGGCAATTCACTCACCTCGGCCTCCCAAAGCACGGGATTACAGGCTGAGCCACTGAACCCGGCCCATACATTTTCTACTTGTAAAAACTTTACTTCTGGAGGTGAGAACTGGTTTGTTTTCCTCTGCTTGGTTTTCAAGAACCCATCACGAATTCACCTCCAGATTCCTGGACAGGACAAGTGGCCAGGCAGTGGTCTTAATCTCTCGGCCACGTCTCTCCTTCCTCTGATGTGGACAGCTGTGAGTCCACATCACAACTGTTCTACATGATTGACCCAAGTGGTCTTTCCTCCTGAGAACATGCATGTCCTCTGGGTTGAGTTCCCTATGTCCTGCATCCCATTTCTTCTTCTTTCTTGGCTTCATCTCATCTGGTGGAATAAATCATCCAGTAGCTTCTGAGAAAGGACGCGTCAATGTTAGTTTTGAAATCCAGAATGTCTGAAGATGCTTTTGTCTCTACCCTCACACTCAAATGCTAAATGACTAAGAGTTGATTTCTAGACAGGAAGTCATTTTCCACCAGAATCGGGAAGGCCCTGCTCTATGGATGCTGCCAAGAAAGCTGGCATTCTTGATTCCTGACCTTTCCGTGTGCCCTGTTTCTTCCCTCTGGAAACCCTGGAGATCTTCTCCAGGTCCTCTGAAATGCCATTAGATGTAACTTAGGGTGGGTCTTTTTTCACCCTCTGGGCTGGGCATTTGGTGGGCACAGACTGCTGGCAATGTTCTTTTTCTTTTATTCTGGATCATTTCCTGTCTTCTGTTTCAGTTCCTCTGTTCTTTCTTGCTAACACTATCATTCAGATACTGGATTTCCTGGACTCATATTCCAATTTTCTTATCTCCAAATATACTTTCCAACCATTCTATAGGATTTGTCATCTTTTGCAGTCATATGTATTAGTTTCTAAAAGCTCTCCTTTTCTGTGTGGTTCATTTCACAGCTTTCTGTTCTTGTACAGATGCCATATTTTCTCACAAATCTTTGAGAATATTAATGATAATTTGGTTTTCCTTTCTGAAGTTTTTTGTTTTAGTCTCCTATATTGTTTTCACAAAACCTCCTTCTTCTGTCTGCTGATCTTTGGTTATGTAGTCATAAGAAAAAGCTGACTGGAAGCTCTGTGTACTCAGGTAGGGACTGCTGACTATGGTTTCACTGGACAGTGACCAGGAAGAAGCTCAGCCATTTCACTAGAATGTCCCCAGATATCACAATCTTTATTTTTTTTTCCTTAGGTCACTTCTCCCAGAAAAAAAACCCACCAGCCTTTTACCTGGGGGGCCTGGGGCAGCGTCACCACTTAATCCTTTTTTTCTGAGTTCATCCCTGCATTCAGCTATGGCTTGTGTCCCCATAGCTGGTCCTGCTCTCTCAGGAGCTTCTCAGGGTCAGCAGCAGTTTTGTGTGTGTGTATGCATGCGCGCAAGCGTGACAGAGAAATGGGAGTGATGGCTGACAACCTGGGAATCTAACTGTTCCCTGCACAAATTTGCAGCTGATATTCAGGTTTTAATCCCATTCCATACCCATCCTCAGTGTCCCCAATTGCTGAAGATTTCCAAAGCTCCATGGTGCAAACCTGCCAGCTTCCTGGTGGATTCTACCATACTGTAGGCTTGGGTTTCCATTTTCTCAGTTCTGCCATTTATGTATCAGCAACTAAACTTGAAAAAAAAATTTTTTCTCCAGCTGGCTGGACTGAACGCAACTTAACTTTAACATCTCCCA
Organism: Tarsius wallacei; assembly: GCA_963574415.1. Classification (NCBI taxonomy): domain Eukaryota; kingdom Metazoa; phylum Chordata; class Mammalia; order Primates; family Tarsiidae; genus Tarsius; species Tarsius wallacei. Next base: position 3,489 of record CAUYQG010023833.1, on the reverse strand, counting down.
TATACTATTTCTCCTCTTCCATTTCTGTATCATTGAAGCCTTATGCTATTTCTTATACCTTTATTACCATTTTAGTGGGTTTTCAGCAAGAACAGAAATAAGCACATGCTTGATCCATGGAAGTCTCCTGCCATGGTGAATTTCAGACAATAAGCAGCATAATTCCACCCTTTATTTCAGGCAAAATCCCACCCAGAGTAATGGCTGGAGGCTCATTACCCTTACGCCCTATTTGGCTCCAGTGGGCATCCCCACCGAACCCTTGCAGGGCACACTTTGAACATCTTTGTTTCCCATACACCTTCTAACCAGCATAGCTGTTCCATGTATCCCTCCCAAAACACATCTTTGACATCCCATATGCAGGCTGGCACCTCTGCTGTCCCTCCAACGTGGACTATGGACTGTACTCCTGTTCTTTTTAAGTTCAGCCTTTCCTGCAGGCGTGTGAGCCACTTCCCCATGTGAGGTGTCTACAACCCTGTCGCTCTCCAGTAATCACTCTGCTTACCTTCTGTCTGAGCATTAATGAGAGTGATTAGAGAGCACATAACTACACTCATCCTTAGCTACCAGAGCCAAAACTTACTACTGTTGCATAAAAGGACTGGTCCTAGCCAGGTGCGGTGGCTCACGTCTGTAATCCCAGCACTTTGGGAGACCAAGGCAAGAGGATTGCCTGAGCCCAGGGGTTCGAGACCAGCCTGGGCAACTTGGCAAGACCTCGTCTCTACAATAAATCAAAAAATTAGCTGGGTGTGGTTCCAGCTACTTGGAAAGCTAATGCAGAAGGATCGCCTGAGCCCAGGAGGTCGAGGCTGCAGTGGCCGTGAGTGTGCTACTGCACTCCAGCCTGGGCAACAGATCAAAACTTTGACTAAAAAAATAAATAAATAAGTCAGGCTCGGTGGCTCAGCCTGTAATCCCATGCTTTGGGAGGCTGAGGTGAGTGTATTGCCTGAGCCCGTGGGTTCGAGACCCGCCTGGGCAACTTGGCGAGACCTCATCTCTACAATAAATCAAAAAATTAGCCGGACGTGGTAGCGCGTGCCTGGAGTTCCAGCTACTTGGAAGGCTGAGGCGGAAAGATCGCCGGAGCCCAGCAGTTTGAGGCTGCGGTGGCCAGGATCATGCCACTGCACACCAGTCTGGGCGACAGAGTGAGACTTCAACTCAAAAAATAAAAAATTAAAAATAAATAAATAAATAAATAAAAGGATTGGTCGTCATACAAGTTTCCTGTGGGTTTGCTATATGGAAATGACCATGATAAAGTGAATCCTTTGGCTCAATCTTGCTCCTCAGAGACCAGGTTCTATTGAGATCATAGCTCCATCTGTAGTTTCAAAATTGTTCTCCTATGGCTAATGCTTCCCCAGGAGCAGGGCTTCTCCCATTAATTAGCAATGAAAGCTTGAGCATTCAATCCTTCTGTTCTCTTTAGGTTTCCTACTATTACAAAGCAGAAATAAGAGCCAGAGGCTCAAAGCTCTTGGCCTAAAACTCAGGAAGAACTAATAAGCTCTGCAGGCTGGAAAGCTGAGCCGTCTCCCAGGAAAAACATTGACACTATCCTGGAAAAAAGAAGTTTCATTCAGTTGTATCCCATTAGAGAAGAGTAAATCCCCAGCTATCCTTAGGGACGTCACTGAATATCTTTACTTAAATGCCATTCAAATGACCACCAGGTCAAGACCTACGTACTTATAGACTAGAAAGGTTAAGAGGTGCCACAGCACACATAGAGATCCTGTTGCTTTTTTATTTATTTTTATTTTATTTTGTTTCTTGAGTCAGAGTCTCACTCTGTCACCCAGGCTGGAGTGCAGTGGCATGCTCACGGCCATACCAGCGTCGACCTGCTAGGCTCAGGCGATCCTCCCGGCTCAGCCTTTCAAGTAGCTGGAACTACAGGTGTGTGCTACCACACATGGCTAATTTTTGATACATTATAGAGACGAGGTGTCACCAAGTTGTCCAGACTGGTCTTGAACTCCTAGGCTCGGGCAATCTTCTTATCTTAGCTTCCCAAAGTGCTGGGATTACAGGTTTGAGCCATTTTTTTTTTCCTAAGGCGGGGTCTCGCTTGTTGCCCAGGCTGGAGTGCAGTGGCATGATCATGGCTCACTGTAGCCTCGACCTCCTGAGCTCAGATAATCTTTCTGCCTCAGCCTTCAGAATAGCTGGGACTACAGGTGAGCACTACCATGCCTAGCTAATTATTTTGAAATTTTTTTGGTAGAGAGGTCTCATTATGTTGCCCAGGCTGGTCTCAAACTCCTGAGCTCAAACAATCCTCCCGCCTCAGCCTTCCAAAGGACTGGGATTATAGGCGTGAGCCAGCGTGCCCAGCTCCTGCTGCTTTTAAATACACATCACAAGTATATAAAGTACGAGTGTGCAACACATATTGTGAAAGTCAATGTGTAATCTGTGACACAGAGAAATTAAAATATAGACTGGGTATTTGATGTTAAGAAAGAAATACTATTAATAATGTTGGGGTTTTATTTTCAATAAATTTTTTAGAAATACGTACTGAAAGATGGATAAGTGATATTATATTTGGGATCTGCTTCAAAGTTCTCTTGCTCAGGGTGTGGGGGCACAGGTGGGTGAGGGTTACAGATCTGGAGATGGCAAATTTTTTCTATTAAAGGCCACAAAGTATTTTAGGCTTTGCAGGCCAGATAGTCTATCGCAATTACTTAACTCTGCCACTGAAGCAAGAAAGGAGCCATTAACAGTAAGTAAACAAATGAGTGTGGCTGTGTTCCAATAAAACTTTATTTACAAAAACTGGTGGAGTGGCTGGGCACAATGGCTCACGCCTGTAATCCCAGCACTTTGGGAGGTGGAGGCGAGAGGATTTCCTGAGCCCACGGGTTCGAGATCAGTCTAGGCAACTTGGCAAGACCTCGTCTCCACAATAAATCAAAAAATCTGCTGGGTGTGGTGGTATGTGCCTGTAGTTCCTTGGAAGGCTGAGGCAGAAGGATTGCCTGAGCCCAGCAGGTCGAGGCTGTGGTGGCCATGAGTGTGCCACTGTGCTCCAGCCTAGGCAACAGAGGAAGACTCTGACTCAAAAAAAAAAAAAAACAAAGTAGAAAACAGAGTGAGCACTAACAATGACAGATTATGAGTTTCATTCCTAGAAGGGAGGTTAAAAAAAGGAAACCCAAGCCGGGCTCGGTGGCTCAGCCTGTAATCCCGTGCCTTGGGAGGCTGAGGTGAGTGGATTGCTGAGCCCGCAGGTTCGAGACCCGCCTGGGCAACTTGGCGAGCCCTCATCTCTACAATAATTCAAAAAATTAGCCGGGCGTGGTGGCACGCACCTGTAGTTCCAGTTACTTGGAAGGCTGAGGCGGAAGGATCGCCGGAGCCCAGCAGGTCGAGGCTGCGGTGGCCGGGAGCGGCCACTGCACTCCAGTCTGGGCGACAGAGTGAGACTCCGACTCAAAAAAAAACAACAAACAAAAAAACAAAAAA
>CAUYQG010023831.1:0-15599 GCA_963574415.1 Tarsius wallacei | reverse complement strand
TGGCCGCTCCCGGCCACCGCAGCCTCGACCTCCCGGGCTCGGTGGCTCAGCCTGTAATCCTGCACCTTGGGAGGCTGAGGTGAGTGGATTGCCTGAGCCCGCGGGTTCGAGACCTGCCTGGGCAACTTGGCGAGACCTCATCTCTACAATAAATGAAAAATTAGCCGGGCGTGGTCGCGCGCGCCTGTAGTTCCAGCTACTTGGAAGGCTGAGGCGGGAGGATCACCGGAGCCCAGGAGGTCGAGGCTGCGGTGGCCGGGAGCGGCCAGTGCACTCCAGTCTGGGTGACAGAGTGAGACTCCAACTCAAAACAAAAAACAAAAACAAACAAAAAAATAGGCCAATTGAGTTAATTTCAATTTTATTTTTAGTTATAGAATTCATATTTTTCAATCTGTTGTTTCTTTTTAAAAATTTTCTGTTTCCCTGGCAACATTTTCAAGCTTGACTTTTTATCCTCTTCAATAAAACAAGCACAATCAGTTTTGGTCTATTTCTGTTCTTTCATCTAGTTATTGTTCATAATATCTTATCCCCTAATTTTCTGATTCTTTTTTTCTGTGTCGTGTAATCGTGTTCAAAAAAATCTTTTGTAGATTATCATTTTGTAGTCTATCATTATTGGAAGCGAATGTTCCAATATTTTGCATCTTACTTTGATTTTAACCCCAACAACAAAGTTCCAGGAATCTGACTCTTAATTTTATTTCTCACTCCAACCACGAACTGAAAATTTAACTTTAAGCAAGATACCTTTTATAATACTGGTGAAGAGTAAAAAGTTGTCAGAATAAATCTAGCAAAAGAAGTCCAGGATCTTAAAAAGAGAACACTATACAACTTTAATGGAAGGTACGAAGATTTAATAAAGGAAAAATAACCCTTAATTTACTTACTTCCACTAGTGTCATTTATCTTGTTCCTCTGTCCTCTGAATTCCCTGGAAACTGGAATTTACATCTTAAGCCTCAATGGATTTACGTTAAACATCAGGACACATATCTGGTTGTCCGACCATGAATGATGCTAGGAATAGGCACTGAAGTAGGGTGATTGACCATTTGATTGAAAAGGTCTTCAGATTCTTTTTTTTTTTCATTCGGTGGTTTCACTTTGTCACCTAGGCCGGAGTGCAACAGCCTTGACCTCCTGGGCTCAGGCAATCCTTCCACCTCAGCCTCCTGACTAGCTAATTTTTTTAAATGTTTTTGTAGAGACAAGGTCTTGCTGTGTCGCCCAGGCTGGTCTCAAACTTCTGGCTTCAAGTGATCCTCCTGCCTTGGCCTTCCAAAGTGCTGAGATTACAAGTGTGAGCCACTGCGCTTGGCCCATATCTCACATTTAAAAAATAATTGCGCTGGGTGCAATTTGTATAGATCTCATCTCTACACAAAATAAAAAAAATTAGCCAGGCATGGTGGTGCACGCATGTAGTCCCAGCTACTTAGGAGGCTGAGGAGGGAGGCTCGCTTGAGCCTATAAGGTGGAGGCTGTGGTGAGCTACGATCACACCACTGCACTCGAGCCAGACCCTGTCTCTAAAAAGAAATAGTAATACAAATAATTGTGATACTCTAATTTGAAGACTGCACAACCAATTACTATGCAGCCAGTTTGTAAGGACTGAATCTTATCAACCATTTAAACACGAATTTCTGATATTTTGGAGGTGGAGACATGGAGCTGCAGTCTGAAGTTCTGCCTGCTAGAAACCCTGCTCACCGTCAACACCTTATTTTTGTCCTCCTCTTGATAGCCAGACTTCTGGAAAGAATTAACTTTTCATTTCTTTACTTCTGCTCAGCCACCACAATCTGGATCCCGCACCCCACCGCTCCTATAAAATGCCCCCCGTAAGAGCGACGGCGACCTTTCCACTGTGGGGTCAAATGGCTCTCTCACCTGACCTGCCAGGCTCTGACTCAGGACTTTCCTCCGTCGCGGAGGCACCACACTCCCTGTATTGTCTCACCTCCTGGCCCTTCCTCATTCGTCTCCTTTGCCTGCTTGGTCTCCTCCATCTAACCTGTCCAAGACAGCCTTCTCAGCTCACTTGGGGCTACTTTCCGATGTTACTTCCTCCGTTCCTGACCTAGCTTACTATCTACATGTGACTGATGCCCTAATTTATGCTTCCAGCCATAACTTCGACCGGAGCCTAAGCTCATTTCCTGCATATTGCCACAACGCCATCTAATTGTCCATTTGTAATCAATAACGAAATTGAATGCAGGAGCTTCTCTCTTGAAACCTGCTTCTTATCTATTCTCTATTATAATCACCGGTCCACCCTGACTAGGACCTCAGGAGACAGTTTCCACGCTTTCCTCGGTCTCACACCCTGCTCTCCTATCTAAAAGTGAGACTTGTCAAGCCAAACTCGACAATGTTATGTCAAGTTCCATCTTTCATTGGGACCATCCTCTCCCAAGTGACCATCAGCTTCTCTCTAAATGCCCCTGCCACCTACTCTTGCTGTCTTCTTCTCTTTTACTGGGGTCAAAGAATTGTAAAAAGAAAGTTCGACAAAATGTAAAAATGATTATGTGGAGGAGACTGTATGACCCTCAGAGTCTGAACTATTACTGGAGGGCCCTAAAGAGGAAAGGTTTGCTGACAGCTCGTCTGTCCATCCGAGTCTGGGTCTGGGTCTCACTCTGTCGCCCAGGCTGGAGTGCAGAGTGGCAGGATCATGGTTCACCGCAACCTTGACCTCCTAAGGCTCAGGTGATCCTTCTGCCTTAGTCCTCAGCTGGGACTACAGGCATGTGACATCAGGACAAGCTAAGTTTCTTTCTTTCTTTCTTTCTTTTTGTAGAGACGAGGTCTCACTAAGTTGCCCAGGCTGGTCTTGAAGTCCAAGTGATCCTCTTGCCTTGGCTTTCCAAAGTGCTGGGATTACAAGCGTGAACCACCACACCAGGCCTGATTGCTCTTTTAATACATTATCCGTACTTTCCTCTGCTTAAAGTTTTTTGTTTTTTGTTTTTTTTTTAATTGGCTATTCTTTTTTTTTCTTTTTACGTCAAGAGATGAGGTCTTGCCAAGTTGCCTGGGCTGGTCTGGAACCACTTGCCTCGGCTCCCCAAAGTGCTGGAACTACAGGCTGCGCCAAGCCCAGGACTTTCTATTCTTTTAAAGAACGTAACATTCTCTGATATGGCCCCAAATACCATAAATGAGCCTCATCTGGACGATCTACCTCTCCAGCATGACCTCCTGTGCTCCAGTCATCCTAGGGTTGTTTTTCACTCTTTCCCTCCGCAGGGGTTGTACACAAGCCGTTCCCTGTTTGATGATCTCTTTAGTGACCAGGTGTCACTTTAAATCCATTTAAATGAAATTTGTTCCAGAAGGCCTTTCATAGTCTCCAATGAAAGTCTCCAGATTAAGTGTACTTACACTCGTCCCTATCACCCTAGTCTTAACATCAGGAACAGTTACACTAAGGAACATGCACACGAAGTTACATGTCTAAGTTGCTAGACTGTAAGCTCTGTGGAGACACCGTATTTTCTTACCCTAGCTTCTAACAGTGCCTGACATCCCCTTTTTAAAAAAAAAAAAAATGGTTGCTGAATGAGCTTCCTGTTCCCGCAGTGAATATCTTTCCCGCTGCATCCTTTCTAGTTTCAATGGAAGATGTTTGAACGCGTCTGTTTAACACAAATCCGTCATCTGAACGTCGTTCTCCCACCTAGGGATTTTACCACATCTATCTTTCTTTGCTGTTGTTTTCTTCCTCGTTTCTTCTGTTTTCTTTATTCAAGCCGCTCTCTTCTTAAAACACTCAAGCGAAACTTTGGCTCCCTCTAGTTACTAGAGAGAGTAGTGTTCTTGAAATTATTCCACAGAAGTCTGTTTCCTCATTGCCTTTCAATCCTTTAAGCCCCACTCATCTTTCTGTCCCTACCTCCCTACCATTCAACCAAAAGGACTCGAAGGGCACCAAAGACCTCTAAGCTGTTAACTCTAATAGGCACTTTTCAGGATCCCTTCACCTTCCTGAAAAATTGGTTGCTGTTGACTCTTCCTGAATGAAACTCTTTACCCTCTCAATTTTATGACACTACTCTCTCCAGGTTTTCCTCCGACTAGCCACTTCCTCTTTGGCTGAATCCTTTTTCTCTGCCATTCTTCAGTGTTGCTCTCTCACGATCCCATACCTAGCCCTATTCTTTCCTGAAACACAGTTCCTCCTGTATTACAGTTCAGCGAATAGCACTTCCCTTTTCTACTTCCTCAAGCCTGATTCAACTTTTTTCTTCCCTCCTTCCATATTCTCCCCAGTCAAGTCCTCCTAATGTTGTCTTTAGAATTTCTCATCAGTTCTGTCCTTTCCATCTGTACTGCCGAGGCCTTTGGTTAAGACCTTCAATGCTGTAAAGCTGGAGTGATTCAACAGCCTACCTAGTCTTGCCTCTCCAAACTGTTCTTTGTATTGTTGCTAGCAATTTTTCTGAAACAAAGATCTAGTCATTATTCCTCTGCTTAAGACATTCTGGGGGCTGCCCTCTGTCCTCAGAACAAAATCCAACTTTCAAGCACAGCATTTAAAACTGTTAATATGATTTCTTAATATTTCTATTTCACTCTTAAATATCCTGAGTTTTTAAAACATCACTCTCTCTTACATCTTCTCTACAAGATGCTGCCCCATCTTCCTGGGCTCTAATCCCCCAGACATTCTTTTGGCTAGTTTCCTCTTCTGTCCAGCTCAGACACCATTTATCTTCTGATCTGTCATGTTTCCTTTTTTAAAAAAATTTCAATAGCTTTAGGGGGTACAAATAGTTTTTGGTTATATGGATGCACTGTCCAGTGGCAAAGAAGTCTGGGCGTTAAATGTATCCACCATCTCCACCTGTGCTCATTGTACCCAACAAGTGATTTTTCATCCCTCTGCCTGTTCCACCCTCTTCCTTCTGAGTCTCCAATGTCCATCACACTATTCTCAATGCCTTTGCAGATGTTTAACTTCCACTTATCAGTGAGAACATGTGGTGTCTGCATGAGTTCACTTAGGACGATGTTCTCCAGTTCCATCCAAATTTCTGCAAAAGACATGATTTCATTCTTTTTGATGGCTAAATAGTATTCCACAGTATGTGTGTGTGTATATACACCACATTTTCATTATCCACTGATCAATTGATGGGCATTTAGGTTGATTCCACAACTTTGCAATTGTGAATTGTGCTGCGATAAACATGCAAGTCAGATGATCTCTTTTGGTAAAATGACCTCTGTTCCTTTGGGTAGATATCTAGTAGTGTTATTACTGGATCAAATGGTAGATCTTTTTTTGAGTCAGAGTCTCACTGTTGTCCAGGTTGGAGTGGCATGACCAGTTACCACATTCCCAACAGCTGGGCTCAGGCAATCCTTCTGCTTCAGCCTTCCAAAAATAGCTGGGACAAGAGTGCACCACCATACTTGGCTAATTATTTGATTTATGGTAGAGATGAAGTCTCATGCCATGTTGCCCCGGCTGATCTTGAACTTCTGGGCTCAAGCAATCCTCTTGCCTTGGCATCCCTGAGTGCTGGGATTAGAGGTGTGAGCCACCGTGACCAGCTCAAAAGTTTTTGAATTTGTCAGTTTTGATGCCTTAAGTGCTTCTGCCATTCTTTCACTTCTTCGGCAAAACATTTCCCTTTGAGGGCTTTTTCATCCAGGGAAACAACTGTGAATCATGCTGCAATGAACATTTGAGTGCAGGTGTCTTTATTATATAAAGACTTCTGTTCTTTTGGGTAGAACCTAGCAGTGAAATTGCTGGATCAAATGGTAGATCTACTTTTAGTTAAGAAATCTCCATACCAATTTCAATAGAGATTGTACTAATTTTCACTGCATCCACACCAGCATCTATTATTTTTTGATTTTTTAAAATAGTGGCCACTCTGACTGATGTAAGATGGCATCTCATTGTAGTTTTAATTTGCATTTCTTTGATGATTAGGGACATTGAGTATTTTTTCACGTTTTTTGGTCACTTGTATATCTTCTTTGGAGATGTCTGTTCATGTCATTTGCCTACATTTTAATGGAGTCATTTGCTTTTTTCTTGCTGATTTGAGTTCTTTGTGGATTCTGGATGTTAGTCCTTCATCAGATGTATAGTGTGCAAATATCTTTCCCATTCTGTAGGTTGCCTATTTGGTAATTTTTTTTGCAGTTTTTTTTTTTTTTTTTTTGAGACAGGGTTGAGTGATTTTACAACACCAAGTTCACATTATTTTCCACAGGTATACTACTAAAATGATAAAGTCAGTACTTCTTTTAGTTATTTTAAGAGTATTAAAAAACGCTTACATTTCTTATGACCTATTAGTTAGCCAGAAAGAGCTCACCACTGAATTGTCTTATCAACAAGACAGTTCAGTAACACTTTTAATTTTTACCCATATGACAAAATCTGAATAACACAGAAAATTACACAACTTGAAAACCTTGTTTCAATTGTCACTTTATTGCAAGATGGTAGAATTAATTACAAATTTACACGATAACTTGGCAATCTTTAGTCAGGCAGCAAGTTTTAATAAAAGCAAACTGCTTGTTTGAAAGTGATCATGGAACAACTCAAAATGCAGAGTAAGAAGGATGAGAAACACCCGACTGGGCCAATAGATTTAGTTCGCTCATTATAGAAAACTCCAACTTTTCATTTTTAGGAAAGGTAAACTGTAACTGCAATAGACAGCACTGCAGAATATTCTGTCACATAGACTAGTTTCCATTTAGTCGGTCAACTGTTTCTAGCTGTCTCAATGGGACAGACACATTTACAGAACTGGCTGCGCTTGAGCCTTCTTTGCAAGCAACTTTAGGTCTGCCATGCACTTGGCAATTGTCTCCTTTTCCTGTGATAAGGAAAGAGAAATCTGGTGAGACCTTTCTGAAACATGGAAGGGTATAAACATCATAATTCTAAAGGACACCACCTACCAGACCAGAACCTTAAGACAGTGACTGGTTCAATGTCATAAGACTTCTAGATAGGTTTAGAAATTAATTTTTTTTCATAGAGACAGCCTCTAAAGCAGCTGAGACTACAGGCATGTACCACCATGCCCAACTAACTTTTAAAAATTTTTTGTAGAGACGAGGTCTCACTATGTTGCCCATGTTGTTCTTAAACTTCTGACCTTAACTGATCTTCCTGATCTGCCTTCCAAAGTGCTGAGATTACAGGCATGAGCAACCATGCCTGGCCTAAAGTTATTTATTTAAGAAGAGATACAATTTATGTTTAAGCAAATCCAGGGGGTTACTGAGTGAAACCTGTACTGAATTTGAGGCTAGATGCTTCTGTAACCATATGCCACTGATGCTTACTTGTACAGCTGACAGATGCTTGAGAAAGACATTAGTAATAGAAATGTTAAGAATGAATGTAACTTTTAGTATCTTTTCTATACTTCTTTTGTATTTTCTAAGCTTCTTAAATAAGTGTATATATCACTTTTATGTAAAAGACAATTTTTAAAAAAATCCATCAAATTTTGATAGATTCTATTTTTGTAATTCTACATAGGTTACATAGGTTATGCAGAAAATGGCCAGAAATGCCTAAATATGCTATACATCTAGAAAAGAAAAAATATCAAGTCATAAGTAAATAAAGAAATAATATAAATGGGAAAAAAAGTAATTCAGTTTAAGCAAATAACAGGAAACATTTCTGTTAAAACCTGATGAATTAAGCAGCCGAGAAGAGGAAATGGAGATCATGGAATGAAAAAATGGAAGGTGCCTAGCAACAGCCTTGCCTGGTCTCTGTTTTCCAGAGAGAGTAAACATGATGCTTAATGATACCCAATGACAGGACCTGAACACAGGTCTGCCACAGCCATTGCTCTCAGCAGTCTTTTCACTGTTTGGGAGACCCTTTGGTAACCAAACTTTGAGGAAAGCCATCATGGCAGCTGTGTAGTATTTTCTAGGTTATGACTATCTAGAAAAAAAAACCAAGGTCAACACTGCTGTTTCTACGCTAGCAATGCCTTGTCAGCTATTTCTGCCTAAACAAAACATCAGCAGGTGCTTGTCAGAGATACTAGCACCACTTCAGAAGCTACAAGACATCACGATGTACCTGCTGGGCAGAGATGCTCTGCACCACGTGCTTCTCCACCCAGTTTACCATGTGCTCTTGCTCCTTTCGACGCATCATATCCTGCACAGAGATGTGATAGTCCAGGCGATTTTTCACCTCTTTATATACGCGATGCAACCGTTCCCGGTAAGTAACCTCCAAAGCCATAGCAATGTTATTCTGGGGCAAAATTAAGAAATGGTAAATATTGTTTGCATACCTGAAGGAATACCTCTGCTCTGAGGACCTGCCAGTTAGAAGGCCGCACCTCTCTCTTGTATTTTATATTAAATTCTTTTATTTAACATAAAAAGATAACAAAGTAAAAAATTGCAACAGGATTTGGTAAAAATATAATTAAAAGTACATACAGTAAAAAATAAGTCTCCCTCAGCAGCCCCACAGGCCACTATCTTCCTGTATTTCTTGCATTCTCTCCAAAAAATACTTAGACAAAATATAGATACAGAAGTCCCCAACAAATGAATGAGTTCTGTTCCAAGGGTGTGTTTATAAGTCCAATTGGTTTTAAGTCTAACAAAGTTAGCCCAGGTACCCGACTTACACAATTGGCTAGAAAACAGGCTATACTGACACCTGGTGGAGAGAAATAATACATAAAAAAACCGCAGGCGTGCATCTTTAATGACTGTAACTTGAAGGTTCATATGTAGGGAACTTACTGTGTACGTACACACATCACTTTTGTTAATTATGACATGCAAACCCATCTCAATTTTAAAAGTTACATTGGATTCCGCTATATTGGTGTTCTGTAATTCATTTAACCAAGCTCTATTAATAAACTAGGTGTTTTCAATTTTTTCAACTACAAATAATGCTGCTTACATTGTATATTTGTCTCTGTGCTCACATGTAAATACTTGCTCGGTCAAATAATACCTAACTTGTTGAGCACCTACTATGTGTTTAGATTCAACTAAATCTTATAACCACACCACGGAATAGTTACTATTATTATGCCCATTTTGCAGTGAGGAAACAGGCAGAGGAAGCCTGCCCAAGATTACAGACCTAATAAATTGTGAAGCTGAGATCTGCAAAGAGGCAGTAAGGCTACAAAGGCCATGCTCTTAAATATCTCTGATCCGCTAGTCCACAGGCCTCTCAAGCCAGTGCATACCAAACTGAAGGCTATTTGTAACAAGACAGAGTGATCTTTCAAAAGGCAAGTCAAGTCTATCACTCCTACTTAAAAGTCTCCGACAACTTTCTCTTACTCAGAGTCAAAGTTCTTAAAGAAGCCTGAAAGACTTTACGTATTCAAGCCCCTTGCTTCCTTTATTCTCCCACCACCCATCCGACTCTACCCATGTTGGTCTCATTGCTTTCTGACATTATAAGGGGGGACCCAAAAAAACCCAGAATTATCTTTTGGAGGGTGAGCCCTTGTAGTACACTCAAAACTTGTTCTTCTGGATCAAACGGTCAACCAAAGGTTTTATCTGGAAGTTCTGAAATTACGTCACGATTTGCGGAACAAACAGGCGACTGGTTCTTCCACCATGACAACACACCTGCCCACACTGCCCTGAGTGTTCAGCAGTTTTTGACCAAAACCAGAATGGTCCCCCTGCCCCATCCTCCCTATTCGTCTGATCTTGCCCCGAGGGACTTATTTTTTGTTTCCGTGGGTGAAAAAGGTCCTCAAAGGGAAAATTTTGCTGAAGAGGTGAAACAAACAAAAAAACAGCAGAAGCACTAAAAGGCATCAAAATTGGCAAGTTCAAAAACTGTTTTGAGCTGGGTGTGGTCGCTCATGCCTGTAATCCCAGCACTTTGGGAGGTGGAGGAGAGAAAACTGCCTGAGCCCTGGGATTGGAGACCAGCCTGGACAACTTGGCGAGAACTCGTCTTTACAATAAATAAAACATTATTAGCTGGGCACGGTGGTGCATGCCTGTAGTTCTAGCTAGTTGGAAGTTTGAGGCAGAAGGATCTCCTGGGACCAGCAGGTCGAGGCTGAGGTAGCTGTGTGCATGCCACTGCACTCCAGCCTGGGCAACAGAGGGAGACTGACTCAAAAAGAAAAACAAAAACAAAAACTGTTTTGAGCAGTGGAAAAAGCATCTCATTATGTGTACTGCATCAAACAGAGGGTACTTTAAAGGTGACTGAAGTTTAAACATATAAGAATACACAATTTTTTACAAATAAATTCCATTTTTTTGGGTCCCCCCTCGTATATCAAGCACACTTCCAGGCTTAGAGCATTTGCAATTTTTCTTCCCTCTTCCTGGAACTTATCTCCCCAGAGGCCCACGGACCTTGCACCATCAGTTCTTTCAGATCTCTGCTCAACTAGCACATCATAGGACTTTTGTGTCTGCCCTTTAAAGATCATTCTCTCCTCCTACCATCTTTTTCTTTAATACTACTTCTCTGCTCTTGTTAGCACTCTTCCTTGGCCAGAGTATCCACACAGGAAAAACTCAGTAAATATCTATTAAATAAATATTTTATAAATAAAGACCTCAATGACATCATCTGATTCTTATAAAAAAGCAACTTCTTCCAATTTTGTTTTTAAAAAGCCCAACATTTATGTGTGCATGTGTTCCCATGTCTACACAGCGTGCACGAAGCAGGAAGCATTCTCCAGTTGTAAATTAAATATGCACAGAAAGAGGCTTTAACTTTTTCTGAGATTTAAACATCCATATGGTTAAGAGTCTTTATAGATCCTGCATAAAAGAATATACATTCCCGGATAGCTCCTAACAGAAGTTTTGATCCCACAGGGCCTAGAAAGGGATCACAAAGCTAAACTGCAGATACCTCTGGCACATGTAGGACTGAGACCACACTGAGGAGAACCGGCCTAAGCCCTTCATATTTCAAACACTCACTCTATCTTATCATCTTACCTGTCATCTCATAGGTGCTTGAACACATTCAGTATAAGAGCATTTCACTTTTAAATATTAGCCATAAAGTACTGGGCTCAAAGTAAATACAGTAATAACAATAAAAGCTCCCCCTCCCTCAGTCAGAGTCTCACTCTGTCGCCCAGGCTGGAGTGCAGTGGCACGCTCACAGTCACTGCAGCCTTGACTTGCTGGGCTCAGGCAATCCTTCCGCCTCAGCCTTCCAAGTAGCTGAAGCCAAAGGCATGCACCACCACACCCGACTTTTTAAAAAATATACTGTAGAGTCTCCAACCCCTGGGCACAGGCAATAACTTCCTGACCTCACCTCCCAAAGTGATGGGATTAAAGCTGATAGCCACTGCACCTGGCTTACATGCCATTTTTAATGATTTATAAGTTAATGACTACTTTCCTTTTGTGTATATCCACAATATGTTTTTTAAACAACTTGCTTCTAATTTTTGAATAATTCTATTTTCTGCGATTTAACTGTCTAAATAGCCATAATTACCAACCTCCACCCAAATCTCCTTTTTTTTGAGTCGGAGTCTCACTCCGTCACCCAGACTGGAGTGCAGGAGCAAGCTCCGAGGCACCACAGCCTCAACCTGCTGGGCTCCGGAGATCCTTCCACCTCAGCCTTCCAAGTAGCCGGAACTACAGGCATGCACTACCACGCCTGGCTAGTTTTTGATTTATTGCAGAGACGAGGTCTCGCTAAATTGCCCAGGCAGGTCTCGAACGCATGGGCTCAGGAGATCCACTTGCCTCGCCCTCCCAAAGTGCTGGGATTACAGGCTGAGCCACCGAGGTCCGGGCAAATCTCTTTTCTAAATAAAATATGTTCAATCTACTTAATCATTCCTCATAAGAGATTCTGAATTAAAAAAAAAAAATGCACACAAATGAGTAACTTCATTCTTAGAAATTCCCAAAACTTACCCTCTGGACATCAAAAAGGTAATGGCGCTTTTGAACCAGTGCCTGCTGTGCCTTTTCCAAATCAATCGCATCCTGGATTTGTTTGATGGAAGCCTGCTTCACTTCTTCCAGTTGGGCAATTTTTTGCTGCAATTATGACATCAATGATAAACATCAGTGAAAGCACCAAGCGTAACAGACACAGATTCATTTTATGCTTCCTGCAAGCTGTATTTCTCATTTGTGAAAACATCCATGGAGAGACATACACATATAAGGAGAAACACACAAATACTTAAGAAGAATTGCCCATTGTAGCTATGCAGTATCTTGCTGGATAAATAAAACTATAGAAAGGCTGAATGAAGGGTTTGGTAGATTTTAAAAAGTATCTATTTCAAATTAGTAACTAACATTAACACTTATAACTGTAATCATTACAATTAGATTTACCTCCATGTTCTTCCTCCAACACTCATCAAATACATCACTAAGACAGCTTTATGTTTCTGCTAGTCTAAAATGGGAAATAAGGTTTACGGTTCTTACCTCATTGAGTTTATCAGCAAATTCTCCAATAGAGGCACCATATTTTTTAATTACATAGACAAGCAACCCTACTATTGATATGGTAGAGAAGGTTTCTGGGGTAATCACATATATTTCTTTGGATAGAGCATACAAAATAAGCCCCGTTCCAAGCACATAGGGTCCTAAAAAAGGAAAGAGTTATTTCATGAATGAATATGCCATACCTAAAAGGAGGAGACAGAAAGATGTTTCTGCATCTGATTAGTTAAAGGTAAATTTAAGTAATGATTTAAAATCAACAGATTCAAAGACAAAACACTGGATGTGAAGCAGTATGACAGAGCTGAAAGAACAAAGATCTGGAGTCAGGGAAACCTCTATCCCGACTCTGTAACTTATAAGAAACTGAATAATCTAAATAATCTCTAAACTTGGTTTCTTAATTGTAAAATGAAAACAGTTTGATAGGCCAGGTGCGGTGGCTCACACCCATAACCCCAGCACTTCGGGAGGCTGAGGTTAGAGGATTGCCTGAGCCCACAGGTTCGAGACCAGACTGGGCAACTTGGTGAGACCTCCCTCTACAATAAATAAAAGAAAATTAGCCAGGCGTGGTAGCACACGCCTATAGTTCCAGCTACTTGTAAGGCTGAGGCAGGAGGGTCACCTGAGCCCAGCAGGTGGAGGCTGCGGTGGCCGGGGGTGTGCCGCCACTGTCCTCCAGCCTGGGCGACAAAGTGAGACTCCAACACACACACACAAAAAAGAAAACAGTTTGATAAAATTGAGAAATAATGTATATAAAGTGACTAGCACAGAACTTAACAAATAGGAACTATTCCATAAAGATGTGAGGTTGCTTTCTGAAGTAAAATATATTACTTGCTGAATGAAACATTAAACAGGATAAAATCTATCCATTCTTGGGCTGGGCAAGGTGAATCACACCTGTAATCCCAGCACTTTGGGAGGCCAAGGTGGGAGGAATGCTTGAGGTCAGGAGTTTAAGACCAGCCTAAGCAACATAGCAAGACTTTTGTCTCTGCAAAAAAAATTTAAAAATCAAAAACAAATAAAATATAAAAAAATTAGCCAAGCATGGTGGTGTATGCCCGCAGTTCCAGCTACTCAGGAGGCTGAGGAAACAGAATTGCCTGAGCCCAGGAGGTCAAGGCTGTGTGTGGTGCGTTGTGCTGGGCTCAGGTGATCCTTCCACCTCAGACTTCTAAGTAGCTAGAACTACAGGTGCACACCGCCATGCCCAGCTAATTTTTTGATTTATTGTAGAGATGAGGTCTCTCCACATTGCTCAGGATGGTCTCGAACCCCTGGGCTCAGGCAATCTTCTTGTCTCTACCTCCCAAAGTGCTGGGATTACAGGATGAACTACCATGCCCGGCTTATCTTTTTCTTTGAGCAGGGTATAGTTTTGGAAGGATGCAAACCAGGATTTATCTTTCTTTAGGATTTTCCTCTGTGCCTCCCAAGATAATAGGCAGGACAGAGCAGGGCTTTAGGGCAGCATTTTTACAGTATTTCTGAGAATCACCAAAAGATGATAGAATGTATCATGAGAGTAACAGGGTGAGAGTCTCAAATATATTGTCCAGAGCTTCCCACGTAAAGCTTCAATAGTTTTTTTCTTTTTGTCTTTAATATACAAATTTTAAATGTGAAATTGCAAGAACCTATCAATATAGTATATTTATTACCTATGAAGGTCTAAGGACACAAAGGTTTCTTGCAATTTTGTCTAGGCAACTACAGGGTTAAAAGAAATTGTTTCCAATGTTCCAGTCATAGTAGTACCTGTGTACAGAAAGGCAGTATATGTAGTAGAAAGAATCCTAAACTTAATCAAGGGATCTAGGTTAATGTCTAGTGTAGCCACTAAAGAGATAATACAATTTCAGCAAATTGTTTTCCAGTTCTTTTGGATAACAAAACTGACTTTAGGCCATTGCATTGCTCAACTGTGGTTGGCCATGTGACTCTTTTAAGCTATGGCCGCCATGTTTTCTAACTTTGGCCCCCTCTCCTACCTTGGGGAGGTGAATCTCCTCTCTTTCTTTAATTTACTTTCTATAACATAGTTCAATCCTGTATGGCAAGAACAGTGTCTGGCACAGAATAGCCATTACAAAAATGTGGCATATCAACAAATAAAGACAATGCTGTCAAGCTAAAATTCCAAATTTATACCAAGACAAGCCGGAGCAACCAAATCAACTGTTATATTGAATCACCTCAACAATTTCCTTTCAAAAAGTTAACTTGATTGTATTGGTACCATCCCAACACACTATCAAAGTCTATGCAAATGCTCACCTGTTATACCAGTTTTAGGATAAAGAAACTGGAAGAACTCCTCAGGAATCAGCCCAAGACGAACTTTTCCTCCATATTCAGGAAGAGGTGGTAACGGGGCAAGACTTGGCTGCCCCGTGTGAAAGATCCTTGTGGCCTGCAATACCCTACAGGTAGCAATTGTACAAATGTAAAGCCTGTTCTTCAAAGAACACAACGTGTGAACACTTCCCAGGAACATCAGATGGGTATGAGGACTGAGGCAGTTTCCTACTGTCATAATGGGAAAAGAACGGACTAGAAATAGGAAGGTTAGGGTTCAGTAATCAGCTGTGACCAGGGCAATGACTTAAGACACTTAAAGCCACATGTGGGTTTCTACTCAATAATGGGATCATTTTATAACCCTCCCAGATCATCTGCCTAGCACTCTATATGTCCATTAGTAGCATGGAAATATAAGAACATGGACTTGGCAGCCAGGTTCCTTTGGGTTCAAATTCTAGACCTGCCACTTGACTTTGAGTAAGGAACTTAAGCTTTTATAATTCTGAATTTCACTCAGTAAAATGGGAATAAAAGATAATAACTTATATGATTGTTGTATAGATCAACTGGGATAATATACGTAAAGTGCTTAGAATGGTGTTTAGTATATGGTAAAATTCTGTTAAGTGACTATTACATGTCTGCTGTGTTGTGAACGCCTTAAAGTCAAGAACTCTGACCTTTGGGAATACTCCCTTTGATGGGGTGCTAACCACTCTATGTAACAGGTTTTTTCAGTATTGGGCAGCTTTAATTATGTTCACCAGTGGATTGAGCTGCTACATATATCCTTGGAG
>CAUYQG010023829.1:0-26219 GCA_963574415.1 Tarsius wallacei | reverse complement strand
CGCCCGGGCAACTTGGCAAGACCTCATCTCTACAATAAATCAAAAAATTAGCCAGGCGTGGTAGCGCACGCCTGTAGTTCCAGCTACTTGGAAGGCTGATGCGGAAGGATCGCCAGAGCCCAGCAGGTCGAGGCTGCAGTGACCAGGAGCAGCCACTGCACTCCAGTCTGGGCAACAGAGTGAGACTCCAACTCAAAAAAAAAAAAAGAAAAAAAAAAATTACAAAGCTGGAGGTATCACACTATCTGACTTAAAAATACATTACAAAGCTATAGTAACCACAACAGCATGATACTGGCACAAAAAAACAGACATATACACCAATGGAACAGAAAAGAAGATACAAACATAAATTCACATATTTATGGTCAGCTTATTTTTGACAACGATGCCAAGACATACAATGGGGAAAGAACAGTATCTTCAATAAACTGTGTTGGGAAGACCAAATATCCATATGAAGAAAAATGAAACTAGATCTCAGTCTCTCACCTATACAAAAATCAAATCAAAATAGATTAAAGCATAAATGGATTAAAGCAAAATGGATTAAAAACTTAAATTTAAGTCCTGAAGCTATGAGAGTTATAGAAGACAACATTGTGGAACCACTCCAGGACATTAATCTGGCCAAAGTGTTTTGTGTAAGTCCTCAAAGGCACAGGCAACCAAAGGAAAAATAAGACAAATTGTATTACATCAAGCTAAAAAGCTTCTGCGCAGCAAAGGAAATAATCAACAAAGTGAAAAGACAAGTGACAGATGGGAGAAAATATCTGCAAACTATCCATCTGACAGTGGATTAATATCCAGAAAATATAAGGAGGTCAAGCAACTCAACAGCCAAAAAAAAAATTCAATTAAAAAATGGGCAGAATATGTGAACAAATATTTCTAAAAGGAAGACATACAAAAGGCCAGCAGCTATATGGAAAAAAGTTCAACATCACTAATCATCAGAGAAATATAAATCAAGACCCCAATAAGACATATTACTGCAATTAAAATGCCTTTATCAAAAAGACAGAAAACAGCAAATGCTGGTGAGGGTGTGGAGAAAGGGGAACTATTGTGCCCTGTTGGTGGGAATGTAAATAAGACTAGCCACTATAAAAAATAGTATGAAGTTTCCTCAAAACACTAAAAACAGAACTACCATTCATGACCCAGCAATTCCACTACTGAACATTCATCCAAAGGATAGAAAATCCATTCCCAAAGAGACATCTGCACTTCCATGTTTACTGTAGCACTAGTCACGCCAGGGCTCGGTGGCTCAGCCTGTAATCCCGCGTTTTGGGAGGCCGAGGTGAGTGGATTGCCTGAGCCCTCAGGTTTGAGACCCGCCTGGGTAACTTGGCGAGACCTCATCTCTACAATAAAATCAAAAATTAGCCGGGCGTGGTAGCACGCGCCTGTAATTCCGGCTACTTGGAAGGATGAGGTGGAAGGATCGCCAGAGCCCAGCAGGTCGAGGCTGCAGTGGCCGTTCCCGGCCACTGGACTCCTGTCTGGGTGACAGAGTGAGACTCCAACTCAAAACAAAAAAACTGTAGCACTACTCATAATAGCCAAGATATGACAACAACCTAGGTGTATGACAACAGATGAATGCACAAAGAAATGTGGTATGTATACACAATTTAATATTGCTTAGCCATAAAAAGAATGAAATCCTGTTATCTGTAGCCACATGAAGGGAACTGGAGATCATTATATTAAGTGAAATAAGCCAGGAACAGAAAGTCAAGTGTTGCATGTTTTCACTCATATGTAGGAGCTATTTTAAAAAAGAAAAAAAAGTGGATCTCATGAAAATAGAGGGTAGGCCGGGCACAGCCTGTAATCCCAGCACTTTGGGAGGCTGAGGCGAGAGGACTGCCTGAGCCCGGGGGTTTGAGACCAGCCTGGACAGCTTGGTGAGACCTCGTCTCTACAATAAATCACAAAAATTAGCCAGACATGGTGGTGTGCATCTGTAGTTACAGTTACTTGGAAGGCTGAGGCGGAAGGATTGCCTAAGCCCAGCAGGCAAAGGCTGCAGTGGCCGTGAGTGTGCCACTGTACTCCAGCCTGGAGAACAGAGTGAGACTCCGACTCAAAAAAACAAAAGAAAATGGAAAGTAAATTGGTGGTCACCTGAGGTCAGGAAGGGTAACAAAGAGAGGAAGATAGAAAGGCTGATTAATAGAATCAAATTATTTAAATAGAAGAAATAAGACCCAGTACAGTGTCTACAGTTAACAATCTATGGTACATTTCAAAATGGCTAAAAGAGAATGGGTGAATGCTCTTGGCATAAAGAAAAAATAAACATTTAAGGTGATGAATATCCCAATTACTCTGATTTGATCTTTACACATACGGATGTATCAAAATAGCACATATTCCCTGAAAATATGTACGTCTATTATGTATCAATAAGATTTTTTAAAAGGTAGGTGAGGGAGAAAGAAGGAAGTACCTGTGGTTATAAAGGGCAAGAGGAGGGATTCTAGTGATGCGTTGATGGATTTGTATCAAACTTGATGGAGTGTATCCATGCCAATATCCTGGTTGTGGTACTGTAGTATGGTTTTGCAAAATGCCATTTATTGGGGAAACTGGATAAAGAGTACACGGTTTCTCTCTGTATTATTTCTTACAACTCTAAGTGAGTCTACAGTTATCTCAATAAAAATTTCAATTAAAAAAGTCAAGTGTCAGGTTGGAGAAAATATTTTCATCGTATTTAATATCCAAAGTATTAATAGCTAAGTTAGATAAACAGTTGCTTAAAATCAATACGAAAAACTACTTAATAAAATATAAGGAAAAGCCATGAACAAATTATGGGAGCAGTATAAGCACCTAAATAAATAGGAAAATATACTTAATGTTTTCAATTATCATGAGAAAGCCAAATAAAGTACAGAGAAATATTTATCTACCTGGCAAAATTTTTTATAATTGATTATATTAAATTTTTATGAGAATGAAGGCATTTGAAAAACTCAGAACATTAGTTGGGTGAATTCAGAGTTAAAACTTTTTGGAGAGTAATTTAGCATACATTTAAATTTAAAATTACTACCTCTTAATCCAGCAATATTATTTCCAAGAATCAATACTAAAGATATACTGATATATGTATACAACAATGAAAGTATGCAGATTGGCATTGTTTAAAACACTGAAAAAATGCAATCAACCTGAATGTCCACCAACAGATGCCATGGTGAGAATTTAACTGAAACGCTTGGAAACAGAACTGTTTCACATTTTGGAAAATTTTCACTATACTAGTTCAGCATCCATAATGTGAAAATCCAAAATCTGAAATGCTCCAATGAGCATTTCCTCTGAGCATTATGTCAGCACTTGAGGAGTTTCAGATTTGAGCGAATTTCGGATTCCCAAATTTAAGATGTTCAGCAGGTATTATCAATGTATAATAATATTATGTAAAAATTGTTATATAGTAATGTAAGGTAATTGATCATTATGCAACCATTTAAAATAGTTCTTTTAGCAAATGAGATATAGCAGTATTCAACAGAAGGAAGTAGGGATCTTTGGAGAAATGGCTGCTGGCAGTGTTAGGACAGGAAAAGGATTTGGACTTGGACTTTGGAACATCTTGTGGTTCTAAAAGTGCAAAAATGTTCAAAATATGAGGATGACATGTTAAAACACAAGAGTCAGCTTGAACAGGCTCCCATTAGCCAACGATAGAACAACTTTAGTTACAAAATTGATATTGAAACTGATAGATTAAAACCCTTAGAATAAAAAAGAACCCAAGAGTCCATATTACATGGTACAGAGGAAAAGGGAGAGAACACATGATAAAGCAAGTGTGATAAAATAGCAACACTTGGGAAATCTGAGTGAAAGATATATGGGAATTCTCTATATTATCCTCAAAATGTTTGAAAAAGTATTAGGTTATCTCAAAATAAAAAAGTTAAGGAAAAAAATGATGAGTCCAACAAAAACCGACAGATACTAAAAAATCTAGAAGATAGGATTAAACGTCATGTTGCAGTTTCCTATGGTAGAAAAAGAGAGACTGAGGGAGCTGGGCAGAGAAGGAAGAACTTTTACATCACTTCATATATTTATTCACATTTGAACATTTTTCAATGAGTTAAAATCTGTGTACTAATTGAAGCTCTTCCCTTTATGCCCACCCCACCCTCTGCCCCCAGAAATAATGCCCGGGAAGAGATGCTGGACCACCAGGTAAACATGGGTCCCTAACCCCCTGGCTGCGGACACGTACCGATCCGTGGCCTGTTGGGAACCTGGTCGCACAGCAGGCGGTGAGCGGCGGGGGCACAGAGCTCAGTCTGCTGTCACATCAGCAGGGCCTTTGGAGTCTCATAGGCGAACCCTAGCGTGAACTGTGCATGCTTGGGATCTAGGTTGCACGCTCCTTATGAGAATCTAATGCGCACCCCTGTTCCCACCACCCCTGTCCGTGGAATAATTGTCTTCTACGAAACTCGTCCCTGATGCCTAAAAGGTTGGGGACTGCTGAAGTAAGCAAGGGAAAGTGAGGTATAGGAAAAGTAAAGAATACTCATGCTTGCATCCAGATCTCAGTGGTATATTTTACATAAAATTTGTAAATCCTAATTATAAAATAACTCCATACTGTTATATCCACATAAGGAAGTCCAGATCCTACAAGTGAATTTAAAACATCTAAATTACAGAATTGTAATTCCGTATGTGGTACTGATATAAGAACTCTGTGTAAGGAATGCCAAAATAGATTTTGCAGTTGACTATTCATACTAACCACATTCGAGGTCATTTGGGCACTCATTTTAAAACTCACCACCAGGCTGTTATCTTCCAGGTATTTGGTCCCATTGCACCCAGTCAATACAGGACTTTCACACATCTCGAAATTTTCATCATCTGCGTGATTGTGACTAAAGTTTACTAACAGCCACCAGTATAAAGGAAATAAATAATTAACTAACAAGATTTGTTTGGTACAAATGGACTACTTCAAGGGGGAAAAACAATTTAATGGAGGAAAATATCGATAAAGGTTTGAGATGGAGAACTTGGACCTAGAATTCCAAAAACGACCACAACATAAACTAGTAAACACAGAGTCTAGCCCTAAAGAAACATCTCGCTTTCAGTGATTAGTCCACACTTTTATCTCCTTCAATTTTCAGTATTCTCAGCACTCCTTCACCATTTGTTCCAAACTCCTGCTTTTCTACTAAGTTACTTTTCATGGCTTCTTCCGTTTCAGGGAATCTTACCTAAGTTTAACAAGAAAGTTTAAGTTGATTCCCGCCCTGAGAACACAATCCTCTTTCTGCATATCACCCCGGAACCTAGTATGATTCCCTGGTACTCTCCATATACCATACTGACAAAAATGTCAAAATCTGAATTAACTTATTATAAATAAAATACAAACTTCTGCATCACCAACACTCTGAAATTCTGTCCATAATTTTTTTAAAAATTAAGTGAAAACAGGTCATCTTTAAACTTGTATTGACATAGCACCACTGTCTGTATGCCTGAACATTACTTCTACTGAAATTTTCCTGATGTAATTGTCATCTTGAAAGAAGACCTTGCCACTGGTCTCATGACTGCTGTTTGAGACTCAGTCCAAAGAATAATAACAAAAGGTCTTGATTCCTATATTTAAAATTTATGTCAAATATTCACACAAACTATATGAAAGTTCAGACTCTTTGACCCAATAGTTCCCTTCCTGGGAACTTTTCTTAAGAAATAATTCAGGCCAGGCTCGGTGGATCAGCCTGTAATTCCAGTGCTTTGGGAAGCCGAGATGAGTGGATTGCCTGAGCCCACGGGTTTGAGATCCACCTGGGCAACTTGGCGAAACCTCGTCTCTACAATAAATCAAAAATTAGCCAGGCATGGTAGCACACGCCTGTAGTTCCAGCTACTTGGAAGGCTGAGGTGGAAGGATCACCGGAGCCCAGCAGGTGAGCCCAACTCAAAAAAAAAAAAAAAGAAAAGAATTCAAAGGTTAAAATAATCCACTTTCATAAATATTTATTTCAACATAATACATAAATAATGTGAAACACTGGGATCAATGCTACCATCTAAAGATATTTGACTAATTATGTAAATTGTGGTGAAACAATTCAATGGACTTATATAAAGTCACTTATAAAGAAATCATTATGAAATGATTTATCAAGACTATATCATAACTTAGAAAAAGTTTATAAGCAAATCATAAATTTAAAGAAATGAAATATACGTAAAAACACTAAATGCAATCATAAAAATTAATCAATTAACAAATTTTAAAATATTGTTTTATTTTTGATTTTATAATAATAATAACGGGAAGAAAACGAATAATACCAGAAAAACTCTTTTCTGAGGCCAAAAAAGCCTCAGTTTAAATGTTCATATTCCCTGGAGTCCATAATACTCAGTGATTTATCACAGAAACAAAGATCTGAGTACCACATGTTCTCACTCATAAGTGGACCCTGAACATTTATCATAATACTATAAGAAAGGGATTGGCAGTAGTGAGACACTGCTGGGGGAAGCGACACATAATATCAATAAGGGTACCCACACTTTACTTGTACGATGACTGTGAATCGTACCTAATCCTGAACTGTACCCCACATTTTTAAAATAAATGTTCAAATCTCTGTAGAGAAAATTAAATTATTTTCTGAATCAGCAGGACTACACTAAGACCAAACCTGAAAATTACACAGTTCCAAGATTTGAAACTTGCTTTGGACAGATGTAGAATGCTACCCAGTAGCTATAAGGAGATATGACAACCGTAAGAAAAAGAAATAGTAAAGGATTTGTTATATTATAAACCACACTTCATTAGAGGCCCACATATCAGAAGCCATAAATGAAGGATACTCAGAAAAATGTCTACCTTGAACCAGAACTATTCTGTTAGTACTGAGAATTAATGTATTTTTTTTAGTCACTTAGTAAAGAGGAACCGGGCATTAACGTCAGAACCCACTGACCACCCCATTGTCTGTAACACTGTGTTACATTGGGTACCATTTTTTAATAAATTAAAATTTCATATATGCTTGATGTTTAAAGAGAGCCTGAGAGTCACGGGGAGGAGATGGTAGGTCAAAGCCAACAGTGAAGCAGAACTAAGGGCAAAACCTTTTTAGAGGAGAAAACTACAGTGGCATTGCTACCTCCAAGGAGGTGGTAATGCTGTCTCTTCCTGGTACCATTGTAGTACTCATGTCAGAAGCCATGAAATGCAGAGAATCCTTGATACAGAAATTATGTCTCCTATTAAAATTATCCTTCATCAACGGAGTGAGACACCAACTCAAAATAAATAAATAAATAAAAATAAAATTAAAAAATTATCCTTTGTCATAAAATCCTATCTTTTTCTTTAAGAAACTTTTCTTGTTCTTAAACTACAAAACATTTAGCTGAAAAACAAATTAAAAAATCCAATGTGATCTCTGTGCCAAAGTGAAATTGTACATGTCTTGGGTCTGATTCATTTTCTTTATTTTATAATTAACTGCCTAAGTGGCTGGAGAAGCTTCTGGCTGCACTACACAATCTGAACACAGTAAGAACATTTTCCCAAAGACTTAGCTGTCAAATTATTCCTCTAATAATGTTTTGTTTTCTAATGCTAGTGCAGAAATGCCAAGGCACTCTGACAGATAACTGTTC
Organism: Tarsius wallacei; assembly: GCA_963574415.1. Classification (NCBI taxonomy): domain Eukaryota; kingdom Metazoa; phylum Chordata; class Mammalia; order Primates; family Tarsiidae; genus Tarsius; species Tarsius wallacei. Next base: position 18,524 of record CAUYQG010023829.1, on the reverse strand, counting down.
AGAAATGTGTGTTCAAAGCTTTTAAATAGCAGGAAATACTAGTTTGGGAACCAGCTGGCAAGTAGACAGGCAGGGGCGTGGGAAGAGGTGAAGATAATCATGGAGGTGCTGATAATTCTGGGCCTCCTTTCTGATACTGGCATATTAATGCTGGCAAAAGGGTTCCCAGCATTTGTAGAGCAGCAATAAGGCTATTTTTTCCTAAAAGAGAAAAACCTTCCATTTCTGTGTATATTAAGAATTCCACACTGGGTTAGGAGAAGATATCAACAGAAAAAAAGAAAAGATCATCCAAACGTGTATTATCAAACATTAAGTTTTTAATCTCTGGAAAGACTTTCTAAATTTTACCTCAAAGGGAAATGAAAAAGAAGTTCTCTGTTAAGCTGATGGATTTGCTTGAGTCTTATTATCTCAGTCTACAACCATACGGTTGAATATAGTAACTACTGGCTACCTGTGGCAATTGGGCACTAATCCAAATTCATATACGTTATATGTGTAAAACACACCAGACTCAAAGACTTTATACAAAAAAAGAATGTAAAATATCTCATATTGAAATTGACTCCAACCTGGGCGATGGAGTGAGACTCCAACTCAAAAAAAAAAAAAGAAATTGAAATGCTAATGTTTTTTATCTACCGGACTAAATAAAACCATTATGAAAATGAATTTCACCTGTTTCTTTTTACTTTTCTAACTGTGACTACTGGAAAATTTAAGATAAATAAATATGTGACTCATATGGCTCTCATTAGATTTCTACTGGACAATACTGGTATGTAAAATAAATCATGCTGGATTAAATTGCCTTTAAAATCCCTTCTAGCTCCAGAGTTCTGAGTTCTGAAACTAAAAATACTGTAGGCTCAAGCTACTAAGTTTTAAATTAAAACGAAGTTATTTTAGAGAAACCTAGCTTTTATTACTACTTCTTTTTTTTTCTACTTTTCCTTCCAGACTTCCCAGTACCTTCTCATTCTGTTTGCTATGGGTCCCTAATCGCCAACCTATATTTATAAACTTCAAATCTGCAGTTCACAAGGCCATTTTGGACAAATAATAATAAAATTGCCATTTGGCCATATTCCTTTTTTGCTTCACAGTATCCTGATGTTTGTCTGTTTTTAATGATCTGTAATGAATAATGAACTCTGCTGTTTTTTTAAGCTTTAATAGTGACAAAATAGGAGAAACTATATTAAGAATTTCTTTTAGAAGTCTTAGATTCTCCGAACACACAGGCATCTCTGAATCACCTGGGGAACATCTTTTTTTTTTTTTTTTGAGTTGGAGTCTCACTCTGTCACCCAGGCTGGAGTGCAGTGGCATGCTCACAGCCACCTGAGTGACGACCTGCTGAGCTCTGACGATCCTTCCACCTCAGCCTTCCAAGTTGCCAGAACTACAGGCACGCACTACCTTGCCCGGCTAATTTTTCATTTATTGTAGAGACGAGGTCTCCCCAAGTTGCCCGGGCTGGTCTTGAACCTGTGGGCTCAGCAATCCACTCGCGGCGGCCTCCCAAAGTACTGGGATTACAGGCTGAGACACTGAGCCCGGCCTGGGGAACATTTTTAAAACAATGGCTCCCCAGCTTGATTATCAGGAGATTCTGACTCAGTAGGTTTGGATAAGGTGCCAAATCTTGTACTTCTTATGAATCTGCCCAAGGTCACCTCGAGGCTTAAACAAAATTTGGAAACCACTGGTCTAGCCTAACTTCCTTGATCTGTAACTGGGGTAAAATGAATTGCCTTAAGTGTCAAGGCCCAGTGGCCTCAGACCTGGGACCAGGATGCAGGGCTCCTAACTCCAGCTCAGCGCCACTGTTAGTCTGTCAAACACACACATACTCACTCCTCAAGAGCCCCAGCCATGAGTATATCTTCTTTGTCAGTTTTAACATCCAATTCTGGTTCTCCACTAAGCAGAAGCTTCAAGTTATAAATAACCAGTAAAGTGCCTGGTAGAAAAACAGATGTTTGACTTGTCAGTATTTTAAATACGCTAAATGCTAATCACTGTGCTATCATCTCATCTATGGAACTGAGTCGGCCGTAGACCAAAATTTCCTTTATACTTCAGGAAAAAAAAATATGTTAGCTAAGTCTTTGGATAAGCCAAGAAACATGTCTTATAGCAAATTCCACTCTCTGCCAAAGAATGTTGAGTTTCTGCAGTATGGTGCCGCATTTTACCATTCAAGTCATTATAAGTCTTTCAATGTGGATTCTCAAACTTTGGCACTCTTTTTTGTAATTTACATTATGAAATTTGTTAGGAGCCTGAGCCAAGCTTGTGTTATAGGTAAAGCTCTCATTGGTAGCACTGAAGTCAATACATATAAAAACAAAGTTGAGTTTTAAAAATTTGAACAAATAAGAAGTATTGTTTTTAGACTCTACAGCAGGAGTCGGCAAACTTTTTCTGTAAAGGGCCAGATAGTAAATATTTTAGGTTTTGCAAGCCATATAGTCTCTGTTGTAACTACTCACAACTCAGCTCAGCCGTTGCAGCATGAAAGTAGCCATAGAGAATACATAAATGAGTATGGTTGTGTTCCAATCAAACTTTATTTACAAAAATGGGTGTGGGGCCAAATCTGACCTGCGACCATAATTTGCTAACCCCTGTGCCAAGGCATGATTAACAAAAAAATCCCAATTATTTACAAAGTGGACTATGATATGAAAACAAACAGGATCATCAAAGAAATTTAAAGGGCAATTAATTATAGTTGTGTGGGTAGTTTTTAAACACAAGGGAGAACAGCATGGTGGCAAAGAACATGAACTTTGAAGCCTAAATGCTTGGGTTCAAATCCTGAATCAACCATATACTAATGCAGTGATTTCAGGTAAGTTTCTTAACCTCTTTAAACCTAATTTTTCTAATCTATAAATGGAGCGCATGAGGGACATACAGCATAGAGTTGTTTTGCGGATGAAATGACTTAATTCTTACAAAACATTTGGAAAAGTATTCAGGGAAATAGGAAACCCTTTCTTAGTACTTGTATGAGTATTTCACAATTAAAAGTCAACTAACAGTCAATTAACTATCCTTAATATATGTAGTGTATAGGTTAATAAAATGAATACTTATTTAATTGCCACTATTTCTCCTCTATGACAAAACAAAAAGAAATTACTTAAAACATCACTTTTAGGGCCAGGCTCAGTGGCTCAGCCTGTAATCGCAGCACTTTGGGAGGCCAAGGCAAGTGGATTGCCTGAGCCCGCGGGTACAAGACCAGCCTGGGCAACTTGGCCAGATCTCATCTCTACCATAAATCAAAAATTAGCCGGGCCTGGTAGCACGTGCCTGTAGTTCCGGCTACTTGGAAGGCTGAGGCGGAAGGATCGCTGGGACTCCGCAGGTCGACACTGGGGTGGATGTGAGCGTGCCACTGCACTCCAGCCTGGACGACAGAGTGAGACTCCAACTCAAAAAACAAGAACAAAAACAAAAAACATCCCTTTTAGCCAGGTATGGTGACTCACATCAGTAATCCCAGGATTTTGAGAGGCTGAGGTGGGACGATTGCTTGAGCCAAGAAGTTTGGAGAGCCTGAGAGTCTCTACAAAAAATTAGCTGGGCATGGTGGTGTGCACCTGTAGTTCCAGCTACTTGGTACTTGGGAGGTTGAGGCAGAAAGATCACCTGAGTCCAGGAGGTTGAGGCTGCAGTGAGCCACGATCATGCCACTGCACTCTAGTCTAGGCAATAGAGTGAGACTCCAACTCAATACAAAAAAAAAACCCCACATCACTTTTAAACAAAATGCCGCAGGCTAGAAAAGAAATTTCAGAGGCAAAGTAGGCCAAGTCAGTAACAAATTTCTTAAAATTTTACAATAAACATTACATAAAATCAAAGAGTTGTAAAAAGAAAAATGCACATAGGTTACTTTACAGTAGGATTATCTTTGCTTCTATAGATATGAAAAACAGTGGATGTCTGGAGAAAGACTGGCACTGGAAAGTGTCAGCAGACACAGTGCTTTCTGTATGGTAAGCAAAAGTCTGGTGGAGGTGGAAGAATGGGGAGGAAAGATTTTTTTTTAATCTTAAAAAAAAAATTTTTTTAAAGATTGGGTGGGTGTTGTTTTGTCACCCAAGCTGGAGTGCAATGGCACACTCATGGGTACCACAGCCTCGACCTGCTGGGCTCAGATGATCCTTCTGCCTCAGCCTTCCAAGTAGCTGGAACTACAGGCACACACCACCAAACCCAGCTAATATTTTGATTTATTGTAGAGACAGTATCTCACCAAATTGCCCAGGCTGGTCTTGAACCCCTGGACTCAGGCAATCCTCTCACCTCCACCTCCCAAAGTGCTTGGATTACAGGCATGAGACCCGGTGCTCAGCCAGGGGAAACATTCATTAATCTGGAGCAGAATGTCTACAAATGCCTTTGCTACCTCTGCCACAGAAATATGGATTTGTTATGTTATAAGCTGCCAACTCTCTTACAAACATAGTAACACCCCATATCATACTGCAATTAGCATCTCCTAACTTTGCTATCTGATGCAGTGATCATGGAGTCTCTGTGGTCACCACCTGTAACACCCTCTTCTCATCAGTTTCACCAAGCTTGTGCAAGTGTAAACTTTTCTCACGGTGGCAGGGATTCGCAGTAACTCATGTTTGAATTCTCTCAAGAGAAAACTCATATGGAGAAAACAAATGACTGCTCCCATGTGTATTTTCATGTAAGAATATTAGAACAAAAAATAAGAAGACATATGTATAGTGTCTTTCATAAGACAATGGAGAACAAATATTTCCATCAAAATTGTAGAGTTTTGATGATCTTACCACATTTTCCATAGATCCCATCAAATTGCTGCATCAATTCAGCTTCGGTTTTAAATGGGGAGTATTTGTAAATTATAGACAATTCCGTTGAGAATTTTTGAGGATCGCCTATGACAGATTCTCTGGTTCTTGTCAACCACGAAGGCATTGGAACGACAACCTATTTTTTAAAAAAAACATCAATTTATTATGAAATACACAAAACCATTATCCTTTTGTCTGATCCTAACTCATTCCACTCTTCAGATAGATACAAAACACAAAGGTAAAATTTCATTTTCTTCCTTTATTCTAGTTGTGTGAGGAAGAGACATACAACAAATACATATATGCATGGTTTTATTTTAAAATAGACCACTGTGGAATGTGGAGACAGAGGGAGTATACTTCAGCTCTCTCGAAAGATGGGTAGGATGGCAGAGGAAACAACTGAATCAGCGTTTTAGAAGTTGAAAAGCAGATGGCAGCACACCCAGGAAAAGCTAGCCAAAGCTCGCGCCAGAAAAGAGAAGAGTCGGCCTGATTTGCAACCCAGAATCCCTCCCCTGGAAGACTCGGAAGCTAATGACAGGAGTTAACTCTGGAGGTGGGGTAGAGGGAGAGAAGAACTAGAAATAACAACTAGATCCCTGGCAACAGCCTTCTCTCAACCCTCACAGACCCTGGATATTGATTATGTGGAAAGAGTAGAACAATGCATTTCTGGACTAGAGGATGTGTTGGGCATCATTGTTGAGGGCACCTTAGAGAGATTAGAGGGACTGAGGGAAAGAATATATCTCGGATGCTGGGAACCCCAGCTCATTTCTCCCATTTGTCTCCTAGAAGACCAGCAGGTTGGCCTGCAGGCAGAAGACTGTAAGAGTCTTCTTGGGGAAATCTAGAAGGAAAGACATAAGAACAATGACATTGATTCCTCGGTAAAACAGCTCAGTTAGACCACATACTGTGACACTCAAGCTGCCAAGCACCACCCACAGTCTCAGAGCTTTCACTCGGAATCTTACTGGATGAGTCTTTAAAGTGTTCAAGATCAACAGCCATCTAAGGAAAAAACCTTTAATATGATAGAGACCAAATAAGCATAAACAAAGCAACTCAGTAGACACAGAAACCATAAAAGGAAGATGAAAATTTCAAGGGAGAATTAAAAAACCAACCATTGTTACTGTCCTCAGAACTACAAGAGAAAATACTGTATCCATGAAATAAGAATTAGATATCTTTGAAAAAGGAACATTGAGAAAATAAAAAAACTTCTTGAAAATTAAGAATATGACTACAGAAAAATCTCATGAAAGAGTTCAAAAATAAATGTTAGAAAATCTCCCAGAAGGAGGAGGGAGGAGGAATAAGAGACTCTAAACCACCCCTTGGGTACCATCCCCATCACTGAGAGGAAGAGGGCTGGTCAGAAGCCTAAACCTCACCTTCATAGCAAATCTTCACATGTACCCCATGACCGTAAAATTAAAAATTTAGGCCAGGCTTGGTAGCTCAGCCTGTAATCCCCGCACATTGGGAGGCCAAGGCAAGTGGAGTGCCTGAGCCTGAGGGTTCAAGACCAGCCCAGGCAACTTGGCGAGACCTTGTCTCTACAATAAACAAAAAATTAGCTGGGCATGGTAGCGCGTGCCTGTAGTTCCAGCTACTTGGAAGGCTGAGGTAGAAGGATTGTCACAGCCTGGCAGGTCGACACTGGGGTAGCCGTGAGTATGCCACTGCATTTCAGTCTGAGCAACAGTTGAGACTCTGACTCAAAAAAAAAAAAAAATTAAATAATCTAAAAAAAGAAGAAAAATCTCCAGAAAAAAAAGTCCCCCAGAGAAATACAAAAGACAGAAAATAGGAGAGAAAAGTTAAGAAAATTAAAGAATCATTTCCAGAATCCAAGAGCTGAAAAACAGGAGTTGCCAAGGGAGAAAAAAAGAATATAGATGGAAGATAATCATCAAATGTTACAGGAAACTATCCTGGAATTGAAGAATATGAGTTTGCACATCAAAAAAATTCAACAAGTGACCAGCACAACAGGTGTAAATAGACTGGAGGCAAAATATTGAAAGCAGAACACTGAAGACAAAGAAAGATTTTTCTGACCTTCAAAAGTAGAGATGGAAAAAAAAAAAAGGAATGGGTCACATACCAGATTAAGAAAGCAAATGGCTTGAGGCTTCTCAATAACATCTCTAGGAGCTAGATAGTAGATACAACAAAACTATCATGAAGTATCGGTAAGGAAAACATTTTAATGCATGTCAAATCTCCAAATATTTGGCCTCCCGTATACCCTTGCTCGGGAAGCTACTGGAGAATATGTTGCACCAAGAAGAAGGAGCAAGCTATGGAAGATGTGGGACTTATGATCTGAAATCTGACACAGAAGAGAGGGGAAGGGAACCACCAGAATGGCGGGCAGGCACAGATCTCAGGATGGCAGCTGAATGAACATCAGCAGGAAGCAGGAGTGTGAGCCATGGCACTGCAATCAGGCTCCAGAGAGAGTTGACCAGGAAGATAGAACTGACAGGAGGGCAGTTTGAGACCAGGGTTAGTTAACACAGTGACATGAATATAGGAAATCAAGCAAATATTCAGTGATAGTGACATACAGAGACAACTAAGCTGTTGATTATTAATTCCAGGGGAAATAGGTTGTGCACGAAAGGGAAAAATAGTAATTTATGGCATGGTACAATCCGAATAGTGTTCACATGAGGGGAAACCCCCAAAATTGCATTTATTTACTAAGAATTGTGTATCTATTCTTACATGTTTAAACTTCAGCCACCTTCAAAGTACTCTCTGTTTGATGCAATACACCTATGGATGCTTTTTCCACTGCTCAAAACAGTTCTTGAGCTTGTCAATTTTAATGCCTTTTAGTGTTTCTGTTTTTTTGTTGTTGCTGTTGTTGTTTCACCTCTTCCACATCGGCAAAATGTTTCCTTTTGAGGATTTTCTTTATCCGGGGAAACAAAAAAAAAAGTCACTTAGAGTGAGATCGAGTGAATAGGGAGAGTGGGGCAAGGAGGTCATGCTGTTTTGGAACAAAAACTGCTGAGCACTAAGAGCAGTGCAGGCAAGATGTTTGTGTAAATTGCCCATCATGAAATGGACAAACACGTTGAAAGAATCTCCAAAAAACACTGAAGCTGAACACAGTTTCTCATAACTCTAGCTGGTACACTGATGCTGATGGGTTCCTAGAACACATGCCTAGTGGGGGAAGCCTGTACTACAAGAGACCCACCCTCCAAAAGATAATTCTTGGTTTGGGGGGGGTCCCCCTTTTGTATAGTCATAATGTAAACCCTGAAAACTGGCATAACTGAAATTACAACAGAGCTATGTCGAGAATAGGGGACTGGAAGGCATCAGTGTATCAGTTAACATTGTTGTAAGAGGCTATGTCCAGCTTCAGTGCTTTTTTTTGGCCGGGGGTGGGGCGGTTCTTTCAACTTGTTTTCCCATTTCATGATGAGTGCACCTGCCCATACTGCACTGAGTGTTCAGTAGTTTTTGACCAAAAACGGCATGACCCTTGTGCCCCACTCCTCCCTATTAATCCAATCTCTCAGAGGGACTTTTTTTTGTTTCCCTGGATGAAAAAGTCCTTAAAGGGAAATGTTTTGCCGATGTGGAAGAGGTGAAATAAAAAAAACAGCAGAAGCTTTAGTATCAAAACTGACAAGTTCAAAAACTGTTTTGAGCAGTGAAAAAAGCATCTCAATAAATGTACTGCATCAAATGGAGAGTATTTTGAAGGTGCCTGAAGTTTAAACAGGTAAGAATAAATACACATTTTTTTTTTTTTGAGTCAGGGTCTCACTCCATTGCCCAGGCTGGAGTGCAATGGCATGCTCACAGCCACCTCAGCCTCGACCTGCTGGACTCTGGCAATCCTTCTGCCTCAGCCTTTCAAGTAGCTGGAACTATTAGCTGACCACACCCAGCTAATTTTTCTTGATTTATTGTAGAGATGAGGTCTTACCAAGTTACCCTGATTCGTCTCAAACCCCTGGGCTCAGGCAATCCTCTCTTCTCGGTCTCCCAAAGTGCTGGGATTATAGGCATGAGCCGCCATGCCCGGCCCACAATTTTTAATACATTCTGAGTTTTTTTGGGTCTCCCCTCATATTTTGTATTTCAATCAATGACTCCAACATTCTATTTATTTTAAAAATGATAATCCATTTATAGAGACTTCTCAAAGAACTAGAAGTAGATATACCCTTTGATCCAGCAATCCCACTACTAGATATCTATCCTAAGGAACAGAGGTCATTATATTAAAAAGACACCTACACCCCATGTTCATCATGCACAATTCCCAGTTGCAAAGATGTGGAACCAACCTAAGTGCCCATCAGCTGATCAGTGAATAATGAAAATGTGGTGTATATACACCATGGAATACTAAGCAGCCATCAAAAAGAATGAAATACTGTCATTTGCAGCAACTTGGATGGAACTGGAGAACATCAGCCTAAGTGAACAAACACAGGAACAGAAAACCAAACACCACATGTTCTCACTTACAAGTGGGAGCTAAAGTAAAGATCTGCAAAGAAATAGAGAATGGTATAATGGACATTGGAGATTCAGAAGGGGGGCAAGGGGGAAGGGATGAAAAATCCCCTATCCAGTACAATGTGCACAGGCAGGAATGGTGGGTACACTTAAAGCCAGACTTCTTCACCGCTATACAATGCTACCATGTAGCCAAAAACTATTTATGCCCCTAAAGCTATTGAACTAAAAATAAACAAATGTTAAAAAGATAACCTATGTATGTCATAAGTGGTAGAAAGATTTTGTAGGTTTCTTCCATGCCTAAGGGAGCCACTTATTTGGGGGAGATCTGGGCACATGGATAATGAAAATTAAGTTCTCAAGAAAAGACAGTTTCTGATGACCCCAGAATCAGCCACTATCTCTCCATTTCCCAAACACATTATTTTGCAATTTCTATATCATAGCAGAAAGAACGCATGACAAACTTCACCTCCTGAGAGGGAAATATAAGCATCACTCTTGCTGTGGGAATAGAAGACAAACCTCAAATCTTACCTCACTAAGACCTTCTTTTTCACAGAACGTTTGAGAAAAAAACACACAGGTCATCGTTTCCTCCTTCTTCGTAAAAAGAATAAAGTCTTTTCCAATTCTCATGGACCCACTACATTAAAAATAAAGAACAAAATGGTTTACATCTCATATACTAAAAGAGAAGAAACAGGTGGGCAATAGGCAGGTAACAACTACTATGTACCATAACGGGGTGCTCTTTTTAACAAACCGTTTTCCTGACCCATCATCAGGAGGGCACAGATATCTTGATGCTTTTTTTCCTTGAAGCAGAGTAGAAGAATTTGAACTGATCCAGCTCAACACTCTTGTTTGAGACTTGGCTGTTGGGAATAAAGGTCTATCCAGGGCTCAAAAGAACAATCGTCTGGCCCTGGCAGGAGCTGCACAAGTGAGCCTAGTGTTACTCATCTTTCAACGTTACATACCAAAAACATAAGCTGTAAACACAATGCCTAGGCTAAAATATACTTTGAGAAACAACAGAAGCAGAGAGGCAACAAAGCTCTCAAGTCCAAGGGTACTGCTTCAGAAATTCCTGAAGCAATATTTATCTTATTATAGGTAAAAATTAATTTTAAAAATGTACAGATACAAGTCAGTTACAAGTATGGACAGTCCAAAACAAGGTAGGATCTACCCCCTCAAGTTTATATTCTTTTCAAAGCTTCACTTGCCTACAGTGTTCTGTGTAAGACAGTCTTTAACCCAGTATCAATAATGTATGCCTTAAGGGGAAAAACATGCTCACCTTTTAAGACCGTTGCCATATTGCCCAATGAACTTCAAGGTTGATAGCCGTTTTTTGGATGTTCCAAAATAAATGATGTCTGAAGCTTCCTCTGTAATTGACAAAGACTTTTAAAGTGGTTAGGAAGAGTCATGAGCACTGGCCTGAGGTCCAGCTGACAGGACCTCACACATATCTCAGGACATCAGGACAAATTCACAGCTTTTGGGTCAGTCCAAAGACAAGGATTCTTTTCAGGATCCGTAATCCTTGACAAAGATCTTAATAGTGTTACAGTTAGTTCTCCATATCCTTGGTTCCACATTTGTGGATTCAATCAACCTTGGATTAAGCATATTAGGAAAAAAATTGCATCTGGACTGACCATGTACGAACTTTTTTGGGTCACTTTTCCCTAAACAATTAAGTATAACAACTATTTACACAGTATTTATTTATTTATTTATTTATTTATTTTAGAGATGAGATCTGGCTCTGTTGCCCAGGCTGGATGGAGTACAGTAACGCAATCACAGCTCACTGTAGCCTTGAACTCCGGTTTCAAGAGATTCTCTCATCTCAGCCCCAGGTAGCTGGGACTATAGACATGCACCACCACGCTTGGCTAATTATTATTTTTGTAGAGACAGGGTCTCACTGTGTTTCCCAGGTTGGTCTCAAACTCCTGGCTTTAAGCAGTCTCTCCACCCTCAACCACCCAAAGCACTGTGATTACTGGTAGGAGCCACAGCGTTTTGCCTAAATAGCATTTACATTGCATTATGTATTTCAAGGAATCTAGAGATGACTTAAAGTATATAGGAGGATATATATGCATGGGTAATATGCAAAAACTATGTCAAAGGACTTTATATCAAAGGACTTGGACATCGTGGATTCCTGTATCCTAGAGACTTTCTGGAACCAATCCCCCCAAAATATCAAGAAACAAACGTACACTGAACGAGGTCAGACAGATCTAGCCATGTGATCTCGGGTATAGTTTAAAACTCTGAGCCTTAATTTCCAAATTCTCTATAAGGAAACTACTAATATCACAGAGTTTTTGATGAAGATAAATAAAACAAAGTCAATAAGATGATGTATTTGAGAAATCCTAGACACAATACTTGGCACTTGAGAATTGCTAATAACTTAAATTATAATTATTTGTACCACTAGTAATTTCCCCGTGGATTTGGCCCTTATCGAGGCCCATGCAAGACTATTAGAGCAGAATGGCTTCTGCTCTCATACTACCAGGGAGAGAAGGGCTGATCATTTCAGACTTTCAGTCATCTCTCCAGAGCATTCTGGTATTTTAAAGAGGACAGACTTCAGAATATACCGAGCTCCATAACAAAGAATGTTCTTGTTGGCCTATCGGAATACATGCTTTAGAACTTTCCTGAGGATCCTGTGTCGGTCGGGGTACAGACATGCTCAGTGATACCAGGTATGAGGTGTGTAAAGGCCACTAAACATCCTGCTTATCCAAAACTAACTGGCCTTTCTATCACATGTTCTTACAAGGTGTTTAGGCATTAGGTGAGGGTATCCACAATGACAATGTAGCTAACATTTATTGGTTGTTTAGTATGTGATAGGTACTGTGTTATATACCTACACGCATAATCTGTTTCATATTTAAACAAAAGGAAGATATTATTATTAGGATCTGCATGTTGCAGATGAGGAAATGTAAGATTAAGGAGTTTAAGAAACCTGCCCAAGATTACAGAGCCGATGAATGCAGTAGCCAGGATTAGAACCCAGAGTTGTAAGAATGGATACCAAAGCCCAAGGTGTTCCTCCTACACACCACTTGAACTTCCATGCATGGCTGTCAGTGTTCTGGGCATGGGGATAAAACACTGAAAAGACCAGTCCTGGCCCCTGCCCTCCACACTGTAATGATGTGGTAAGAGAAACAGATGGAAAGAAGTAGACTAATGAGATCAATTCTGACTGGGAGTAGTCAGTGAAGAAACCAAAACCAGGGTAATATGACAGACAACAGGAGAGTGGCCTGCAGAAGAATGGCCAAGGAAGACCACTTACAAAAGGCTGACGTCTGAGATGAGATTCGAATGTTGAGAGGCCAGCCAGGTGTGGGTGGAGTATTGTAAGTAAGGAAGCTGGCGGACCGAGAAAAGGCCAAAGAGGTGTAGAGGGTCATATAACGCAAGATCTTGGAAGCGATGCCATGGGTATGAATTTTATTCTTAAACAGTGGAAAAACACTGAGGGTTTTCAGTAGGAGAACGATATGAGAAGATTTATGTGAGAAGGAAAAAATCCACTCAGGATACTCTGTGGGGAATGACTGGAGATAAAACAAACAAACAGGAAATTACTGCAGTTATAGTCTATGAGTCAAGGTTGATTTAGCTCAGTTTGGACAACAGATAGATTATATTTTTCTATTTTCAGTCACCAGGTAAACTCGTCCTTCTAATTTATTACTACTTGATTTCTTGATTCTCAATGCTAATTAAAAACTGCTCTCTCTAAACAATAGTGTGGGGTTTTTTGTTTGTTTTTTGTTTTTGTTTTGAGATAGGGTCTCACTTTGTCACCCAGGCTGAAGTGCAGTGGCACAATCATGGCTCAGCGCAACTTCAACCTCTTGGGCTCAGGAGATCCTCCCATCTCAGCCTCCGAAGTAGTTAGAACTACAGGCATGTGCCATCATGCCAAGCTAATATTTTTTTGAGTTTTTGTAGAGACGAGGTCTCACTATGTTGCCCAGGCTGGTCTCAAACTCTTGGGCTCAAGCAATTCTCCTATCTCAGCTTCCCAAAGTGCTGGGATTACAGGCATGCACCTGGCTAATAGTGCGCTTTTAAAAATACTATTATATCAATCTACTGAAGTGCAAGATTTCAGGAAAATAAACTTAACATTCAGGCTAGAAGTAAAAAATTAAACTGTTTCTCAGTGTGGTTTTTTTACAAACTCTTTCCGTTCTCATTTTGTTAAACACTAAAGAACCAGCAATTCTTTTAATCAAAATGATCTGCTAAAGTCAAAATTACCCAAAGTCAGGAAAATAACTAGGTGAGATAGTCCAATATTGTCTAAACTTGCTAATAAATATTATTTGACTATTCAGACCGCAGGGTTACTTCAAAACCAGAAGAAGTTGATCACTTTACTTTGTATTTTCAGCCTGTATCAGCACATCAATATCTATACTGATGATCATCCTTTCCCTGGGGGTGGAACTGACCAGAACAGTTACATATTGCTTGAATTCTCTCACTATTTTTGAAATCTAGTGGTCAGGAAACCCTAGCTAGGCCTGGCATGGTCAGTGGCTCATGCCTGTAATCCCAATACTTTGGGAGGCCAAGGTGGAAGGACTGTTTGAGGGCAGGAGTTTGAGACCAGCCTAAGCAACATAGCAAGACACCATCTCTACAAAAAATATTTTAAAAAATTCGTTGGGTGTGGTGGCATGCACCTATAGTCCCAGCTACTTAGGAGGCTGGAGGATCACTTGAGCCCAAGAGTTTGAGGTTACAGTGAGCTATGATGACACCACAGCACTCCAGCTTGGGCAACAGAATGAAACTCTGTATCTATTTTAAAAAACCAAAAAAACAAAACAATAACAACAAAAAACCTCTAGGGGGACATAAAGTATTTAAAGAATTCAAAAATAAAGTATCTAAAACAACTCAAGCCCCTCATCAGAAAAACACTTGAATTTCACAGCAAACAGATACTGTGCACCTATTAAGTGCTGGTTTTGTGTTAACCTTGAATACACCAAGATAAGTGATGAAATGTAGATATGGGGGGGAGGACCCAAACAGACAAGAATTTGCTTATAAAAAATTGTATATTTATTTTTACATTTTTAAATTTCTGTCACTTTCAAATTATTCTGTTTGATGCAATACACTTATCAAAATGCTTTTTCTGCTTCTCAGTTTTTGAACTTGTCAATTTTGATGCCTCTTAGTGCTTTTGTTGTTTTTTGTTTCATTTCTTCCACATAGGCAAAACGTTTTCCCTTTGATGACTTTTTTTCATCAGGGAAAGAAAAAAAGGGAGGGGGGTGAGACCAGGTAACTAGGGAGGGTGGGGCACAGGGATCATGCTGGTTTTGGTCAAAAACTGTTGAACACTTAGGACAGTGTGGGTATGTGCACTTGTAAATTATCCATCCTAAAACAGGCAAACATGATGAAAGAATTGCCCAAAAAATTCCAAGAAGCTGAACACAGCCTTTCACAACAATGCTAGCTGGTATACTGATACCAATGGGTTCCTAGAACACCGAGGATACCTATACTACAAGAGGCCCACCCTCGAAAATATAATTATGGTTTCTTTTGAGTCCCCTCTTACACACTCGTTATGAGGGGAAACATTCATTTGAAGCAACTAAACTTGTGAACATGCGGAGACAAAAACAAACTGCTCAGAACAAGGAGTGGTGACCTCTACCTCAAGGTTAAGCAGAAAATTTAAAATAGCCTAAAGGCACAGGAAACTGCCTGGGGCTTTTGCAAGAATACCTACAAGAATGAGTTAAAATCAGTCTCAGAGTCCATTCAGTTGTCTGTTTGCCATTCACTCCCAGATGCTTTTTTCTTACAGTCAGTACCATTTGCCCTTCATCTTTCTGACAATATTTGTTTACATTCCCTTTTTGTCTCAGTTTAGATGGTTACAATACATTTCCCCTGCCACTTGGAAGAGTTAAATCTGAAAAGTTCAGCAATAAGTTAAGTCTGGGGTTTATTGTCCCTCATAGCTCCATACCTTTTTTTGCATAGATAGCTCAATTTATTTTTACGTATTTGGTGGGTTTTCAGGCTGTTTCCTTTAACAGCCAGTTAGGTATCTCGATAATTAACTTACCAGGGTTCATGCCACATCCATCATCCAGGAAACACAACATGAATCCACCCTGCAGTTTTTCATTATCCACTGTAAGAGAAAGCAGTTATTACTAATAAATATCGGGCTTAATTTGTTCGTCAGAGAGTCATGCTGCTCACATAATTATTCGTCATCGTCCAATACAGCCACGGAGTGACAGAGTTATGGCACAAAGACAGAGCTCAGAGTGGCATATTGGCTACCACTGCAAGGAACTGCAGGGGAAAAGCAATCATGCAACATAAAGGCTTTAAATCAACATAAAACATCTACACGTTAATAAATTATGTATACAGTAGGACTTGCTCTGCTCTGGAACTGAACTGGTCCTTTAAACTTCAAGCATTTCCTTTCTAGGGAAAAGAAAAAGAAAGATAGTGATATGACTCCAGGATCCTTCTCTCAAACTGATCAACCTCTGCACTCTTTCACCGAAGCACTCATTCTAAAACAAGTCTAGGCCATTCTTATTAAATCCACCAGGCTCCCTTCTAAGTAGTTAATTCCCATAAGAGCTGTTTGTATTTCTTTGTGGCAGCAGATATTTGCCCTCTCAAAGATGCATTTAATTTTTGAAAATGATTAAGTTATTTGGAATCAATTTGGGTGATCAGAAGATACCATAAATTTTTATATTCTATTTAAAATTATTATAGTTATAATCTATGTAATTTTTATTCTATTATATTACATAATTTACAATATGCAATTTTTAAATAGATATGTGGGGTACAAGTCAGGATTAGCTGCACAAGCAGTTTGAGTGCAAGTGAAATTTGGACCTGCAACTGGCCCTCACTTCCCCTGGTTTAGGACCAGGTACTCTTTGTGATGCTATGTGCCCCCTCCCCTGGCAGTGTAACTAAAACTAACAAGACTAATTTTAGTGCCCAGTGTGCAAACTGGCTCCAAAAAAATTTCAATATTGGATAAATGAGGTCTAACGCATTTCTCTATCTTTATTTTAAATGATAGACTTACTGAGGAATAATTTATGCACAATAAACTGCACATGTTTAAAGTGTATAATTTGACAAATTTTAACATACACATATACACCCGTGAAACCATTACCACAATCAAGGCAGTGAATATATCACCCCAAATGTTTCTTCCTGGCCCTCTGTAATCCCTCCCTGCTACTCTGTCCATGTCCCACCATTTCCCACCTCATCCCTGGCCATCACTGATTTACTTTCTGTCCCCATAGATTCATTTCTGGCACATTTATTAAGTCAATCTCTATGCTCAAAGTTCATCAAGAGTTCACATTTTAAAAATTTAATGCCCAATATAACACATGAGACTAGGTGAAGTGGCTCAACCTATAATCCCAGCATTTTGGGAGGCCAAGGCAGGAGGGCTGCTTGAACCCAGGAATTTAAGGCCAGCTTGGGTCACATAGCGAGATCATGTCCCTACCAAAAACAAAACAAACAAAAAAGAGCCAGGCACGGGAGGCAGGAGGATTGCCCAGAAAGTCAAGGTTGCGGTGAGTTGTGATCATGCCATCGCACTCCAGTCTGGGTGACAGAGTGAGACCCCAACTTTAAAAAAAAAAGAGAGAACACACGAACAAATATCTAAATAATCTTTCTGGGCTTATAATTTTATGATCATGTGCCCACTTCTAATTCTCCATGGTCTTTCTAATTTATGTCCTTGTCTGTAAACTCTTTGAACCCAAGCTACTTATCTCCCTTTCTGAGTTCATTCTCTCTACCTGGCCCTTTGGTCTGCTAACCTCAACTTCTGTGTCAGAATCTTCCTCTCCCCTTAAGGTACTGATTTTGGTGAGCCCTCCCCCTGAGTGGTGTCTTGGCTACCGCTTCACAAGAAACATCTCTCTACTATTCCATGAGGAGAATCGACTTTTGTTGACTTCTCTACATAAGACAGTAACTCCCATCTTGGTTGCACGTTGAAATCAACTAGAGATTTCTTAATTTAACTGATCTTGGATGGGGTTCAGGAATTTGTATTTTTTTTCCTAAAAGCTTCCCCAGGTTATTCTGATGTCCAGGATTGGGAACTACCTGGTGCAAGACCAGGCTCAGCCTCTGCAGCGCTGTGTAGTAGCCACAGCTGATTTTGCAGTTCTCAGTGTGTATTTCTCATGAAAGGAGCTTGCAGAAAGAAGGGTATTCCTTGAGTGAATGGCTTACAAAGACCCAAGATTCCCAGCAAACAGATATTATAGTGCCTCCTTTTTTTATTTTTATTTTTGCAAATCCATCAAGGATTGGAATCAACCAAGCATAAACTCAAGATGTAATACTCTCTATTATCCACCCTGAAACTTGGCCTTGTTTAATTCCTTAAAACTGTGAATGTCAACCAACAGACACGTGAAAAAGTGCTCGGCCTCACTCATCATCAGAGAAATGCAAATCAAAACCACATTAAGATACCACCTAACCCTGTAAGAATGGCCATTATTAATAAAACAAACGACGACAGATGCTGGCGAAGATGTGGAGAAAAAGGAACACTTCTATACTGCTGGTGGGAATGCAGACTAGTGCAACCTCTTTGGAAGACAGTGTGGCAATTTCTGAAAGAACTAGAAATTGACCTTCCATATGACCCAGCAATTCCCCTATTGGGAATATACCCGGAGGAACTCAAATCATTCTGTGACAAAGACACCTGTACACGTATGTTTGTTGCAGCTCTATTCACAATAGCAAAAACATGGAACCAACCGTGTTGCCCATCGAAGCTGGACTGGATAAAAAAAATGTGGTCCATATACACAATGGAATATTATACAGCCATAAAGAAGGACAAATATATGGACTTCGCAGCAACTTGGATGGATTTGGAGTCGATCATACTCAGTGATTTATCACAGAAACAAAGAACTGAGTTCCATATGTTCTCACTCATAAATGGACCTTGAACAATTTTAATGCTATAAGAAAGTGATTGGCAGTAGTGGAAAACAGTCAGGGGAGGGGGGTAGGATTGGCAGT